>JAQQRF010000482.1:0-72350 GCA_030523145.1 Trissolcus brochymenae
GAAAAAAAAAAAAAAAAAAAAAAAGAAAAAAAAAGAAACAAGCTAAGGTAAAGAGTTAGGCACCTAAGATCTGCGGAACCTGATGTATTTATAAGAAGGCCAACGATAGGGAGGCAAGGCGGCACGTATTGAGATTCAAAGAGGCTTTGTGCCATTATATCCTTGGCGACTCTCTCTCACTCTCGGGGCTTTCTTGCTTCGTTGACTTTTTGTGTCCAATTTTTTGTGCAAATAAAAGTGCCCGCGGTGGACCTGCGAGTCCCTCCCCGCGCGCCAACCGATGTGTCTTTGCAAGGCACGAAGGTCTCTTTGTTGCTGATTGGCGTTGACTTATGAAGCGATCGCTTTTCGCCGTTTAAATCTTCCTTCGGTCCCGGTAGTTGGTGTCTCCGGTACTTCCATGCCAAGACACTCATCCTGGATACGTTTACCTTGGTTCTCATGCACCGATGCAAATCGAAGGATAAATTCCTGTGAATTCGAATTTAGCAGCCATAAACAGAGACGGTTGTGTCAGTGTCGTTTTTCCGTCCACCTGTTTGATCGCCTACATCCTCCCCTATCACTTTTTATAAACAAGAGTATTGTTCAATTTTGACGTCAATTTATCATCCCTCTCTGATATGCATCTGAATATTCTCTTGCAAATACTTGGAACTCCAGGACCATCGATAAGGTTTTACTTTGCCCACAAGCTGCAATCGATTAATTGTATGATTTGGTTGGATTAGATGCGACTGTAATTTCTGTTCAGCCAGCCGTGTATGTTAACGAGATGCGCAGCTGGAGAAATCGATTTGATTGTATTTAAATTTTGGCAATTACAGGCCGACTGACACGACAACGCGCGTTGATCAAACGTTCGTTTTGAAAGAAACTACAAGCTGAAGATTGCGGGACTTGATGGTTCTACAATCGTGCCTATCGTGTCATGCATTTCAATATAACACTATATACAATGCGACAAGTGATTGTCGTCAATGAGACACGTATCATTGTTATCACCACGACAGATCTTGGCACGCAAACAGTTTTTCATTTTGTGTACATATTTGACGATTGCAAGCTCATTTAAATAATTACACACTTGTACACTTTTGTAATTCGAACTTCAGCACTTATGTATACAAATTATTATATATTATCCATACTTTGACAATACATTATTTTAGAAATTGTTCTGTCGAAGGATCGACAATAGAGACAATTCGAGAATATTAAATCTTGTGTATTATTGTTTGACGAATTGCAGTTTGATATTCGATTTAAATTCAGAATATTTCACTTTATGTCAAATGTATACCAATTTATGTACTCTCAATTAGGATCTTTTGTACAGAATTTCGGTCATTGTTGATGCACGTCAACTGACTATACCCAAGATCACTTCATAATTGGTCAAAACAAACTAATGAAAATTGAAGAAGAACGGGGTCAGGCAAGGACCATTTTCACCAGCTCAAGTTAAAATAGTAGAGGCAGTTGTAAGGGGTAATTGTGACACTCGAATAAATTTTTAAAGATCAAATATATACGTTCTATATGACAATATAACGCATGAATATAATATAAAATCATTTTTTCAAAAAATTATTCGATAATTGAAACCAAATGTTTTGATATTTGAATCACATTTGAAATCAGTAACATAAAAATTTACTGCTCTTTCAAAGCAGAGATAAACTAATTGAATTAACGTATTTGTACAAGTGAAACAAAAAATGACTTAGGATCAATAATAGTGAATTCGTACTAAATCAAAATAGCCTTTTATCTACCCTTTCACATTAAGGTTGTCCATCATTGAACGTTTCAGAACTTTTTTTTCCCTATACTTGCTTCCGAACGAAGCACCGGACGATGGCCGATCTAGCGGCCATTAGCTGCGGGTAAACAGAGCTATAATTTACTTTGCAGCGGGAGGAGGAGATCAGCAAAGGCGTCACTCTTTTTCCACCGCACTTTTGGTTCTTTATTCGCCTTTTGTGCGATGCTTTCTCGGAGTCGAAAATAAAAGCTTGATCTCGATTCTGCATTGTCCCAACATTCCTTAAGGTGAAAAATAACCACTCGGTGGAACTCCTGCCATGTTTCTTGTACGATTTTCAGTCTCCACTCGAAATCGCAGTGATTTTCTAAAATGAATATTAATTTTTGTTGAAATTGATGAAATTTTTGTTGAAATTCGACAAGTAATTGCGACTGAGGATTATTTATTTTGGTATAAACGACGCAATTGAAGCTTCGATGGGTAAACATGTACGTTCGCACTGTTTTTGGGAAAACAAACAATCGAGTGTTTCGAGACACGGAGTGTTTTCTTTATTCGACCCGACACGTGTATAACAGCTTTGTTCATCGTGCGAAGAAAAAGAAAACTTGTTCGCTAATCCCCAACGTTCTCTGTACTTTGAGGCCTGAATGATGCCGATTGGCTGTCGCAGGGGTTGAGCACGTGCTGCAATCTCCCTTTTATTTCGCGCCACACGTCGTTGTATATTGTGATTATCGTGTTTAATGACTCGTCATGTGCTATTTTCCTCTTATAATGAATCGCACGAAACATTATTTTCGATCTATCTTGAATGATACGCCTGTCAATTTTTCTAACACTGTATATACAAGTTTCATGAAATGAAACTTGATTGTTCTCTTCATTATACATTTTTGTATCACAGGATCATTAACACTATTTATACACTTTTATTATTTATTATTTTTTGGTGTCAAAAATAAATGTCATTAACTTGTTTTAAAACTAAATCTGACATTTCAAATGTGGCCAATGTTTAACAAAATGTTCAAGTTTCATTTCATAATACTTATTTGTCCTTCAGTTTATATTTATGAAACATATAAAATAATTCGTAGCATATTATTACTGAATTCCGCTCATTTTTTTATGTTGAAAATAATCCACAATTGTTTTGTTGACAAAGTACAGAGAGAGAAAAATGAATTCAGAATTTTACCATTAAAAAAATGATATATATGAATATTCTAAAATTTTAGTGTAATATATTTGATTTCTTTAGTAACAATTTTTTTTTTTTTAATACTAATTACACCTTTTTTCATTTTTGTGCTATAAAATCATCCTTAAGTGTGCATTTTCTCATTTTATTGACATTAAAAATTTAACTCGATAATTGGCAGTGACAATATCACTAAACACACACGATAAAGTGGTTTGTATTTTCATTTATTTTTAAGAGACTTATGATGCCAACCATGAAGATGTGTTTGCGCACAGACGTTTCTGGAGAAGCGGGGGAAAACGAGTAATATATTTATTAAAAAACGTTGACTTAATCAATTCTTTCATAGTTCTAAGTTGTAGAAATGAACCATAATAATAGAAATATTTGTTTGATTATTTTCCATCACAAACATTAGATTTAAAAATGGTCAATTTTTTGATAAACTGAATTTATGTAAGCCTTTAAGATACAAACTATATTGACATTCCAACAAATGATATAATTAATAAAAAAATCTATGTAAATACAATTATACAAGAAAAAATTAGTGTTAAAATACAATAGTGTATAAACGTTTGTTAAGAATCGAATATTAAATTATAATTATAATACATTACATTATAATATATAAATTTTATAAAACAGCAAACAATACATTTTATATTTAAATTAACAATAATATTGAAGGAAATTATTCAGTAGACACGAGAAAGTCGAGACAGGTGAGCAATAAAAATGACAAAATGAAAACTGATCGAAATACAAAGAAAAGACGCATATGACTCAGCTCTCAGAAAAATTAATTTTTTTCCATGGCTATAAAATTCGAGAGCTGGATGCGTTTTGGAAAACTATATATTCCCAAAAATATAACTGGGCACAAATACTTTGGGTCTCACTCTCAGAGCATCCACACTTGATTTTCAAATCATCTAATTCACAGATTCAACTGATGCTATATTTCTATTGTATTGTTTATATTATTCTTTTATATTCTTTTTTTTATATTTATATATCTATTTATATTTATATTATATTTATTATATTTATAATATATTTATATTATATTTATATATCTATTGTTTATATTATTACATCGATTGATCGAAAATTGTTTATATATTTGCGCAAAAGATTGATATTATAAAAACTTCAAAGAACTTACTTATATATTAAAAAAATATTATTATAACCAAATCTTTTACAAAAAAATTTGAAAAAAATTACTTATATATATATATATATATATAAAAAATTAATAAATAAATAAAAATGAAATAAAAAAAAATTAATACTTAGAATGTTCAAACATGAATAATTTCCATATTAAAAATTGTTAGATTGTTGTAACTTTCAGACTTTGAACTTTTCGAACTTAATTTATGTCAGATGCTAAAATTGAAGATTTAAGTGAAAATAAAAGAAAAAATGTTTCAATTTTTAAGCTTTGAGTATTTTCTATTAAGTTTACACTACATCATATTTTGTGATTTTTTTCGAGTATGGCGCTCTTTTATTATGAAAATGTCGTAAAATGCGTCTTAATAAATAAGACAAATTCGAATTCACTTCTCTCTGTGTAAGGTTTTGAGTAAAAAAATATAACCTAATACAATGTTTGTATTCAGATAATAAGCTCAGATGCGAAAAAATGTATTTAATGCATGAAAAAGTAACAATAATTAATTAATTAAGCCATTAAGATGCGTCTAATCGCTTTTCAGCAGGACAAGCATGCGAAGTCAGCGCGGTTGACGATGTGTAAAAATAATCAACCCGTGTCGCATATCGATGCAAAATAACTTTCTTCGAAAGCAAATACGATGTCTGCATGTTTTTCCAGCGCAGCAAGGTCGTTTTCTTGTGCGCACGATCATATACTCGCTGTCTGAAAAACTTCCTGCGAATTTAATTATCTCACGGGACGCGCTTTTATCGATTCGTACCTGTAACTCATTCGATTGTGTGCATTTTAATTATATATACATCTATTCTCGTTTCGATAGATATTCTCATGCGACTGTGTGTTGATTATATGATTTCAATTAGATTGGCATTCAATATTGATTGCGCATGTACAATAACGAGAACGAATTCAAATGCAGTCCTTATAAAAGCCTTTACGTCGCGGGAAAGAAGTATAATCCTGGGCGATTATATTGGACGCCGGAGTTGTTTTTTGTATCCTTTTTCTCGAATTGGCGTGGCAAAAAAAGTAAATTAGTAGAGACGGATAGAGTCTCCTGCTGTTTCGAATGTGAGGCCTTTCAGTTTGATTCGCTGTAAAGTTCATACGTGTGCACATCCAGCCGCGTCTCTCTCGTCGCGGATGACAACGACCCGACGTTTGTTGGTCGTCGAGAGCTCAGGTACGGTCGTCCACTCTAATTTGAATGTAACAATGTTCCATTGGGTCGATACCATCTCCAGAGTTCTTCTTTGTCTCTTTGTGTACACCCGTCTCGCTTCGACTCCTGGACTTTTTCCCGTGAGGCGGAAAACGCGCAACAAAGGGAATTATTATTGGACGAGATACGACATAGCCAAAGAAACAATGTCGCGCTTTCATTCAAACCTTTGTCGTTGCGTCCTTGTTTCCCTTTATTTGTCCTTTTTCCCCCCATTGTCTCCGAAAAAAAATATGCCATGGATTTAGAGCCGGTCAATGCGAAAAACTTTGAATATTGAGCTCTTTTGCTTCGGTGACATTAATTTATCAATGGATGATAAATTGATAGCCAGATATGTTGTCCTTGGCACTATCAAATTCAGTTCAACTAGTTGGGAAGATTTTTATTTCGCAAATTATATATTCAGTGTATAATTTTGTTTCTTAATTTTGTGTTTTGTTTATTGAAAAAAAGATGACGACAATTTGATCACCTTTCCACTTGAATGCAGAGTCGACATGTACTTTAACGGACAATAAATGCAAAGTGTGCAATTACCGAGATGTCTCCGTATGATTGACGCATGTGCAAAGCGGCGCATCGGGAATGCGCGACATCGTGTCCAGGCCTTCCCGGTAGCAGCATGAGGCGAATCCACAAGTCCCTTTCCTTTTCGCTTTTTACCTTATTTATTCGTCTGCCTTGACTCGCGTGGGTAGCACAATCCCGCAATTGCGATGCACGAGTGGCAGTCCACGCGAGGCAAGGACGATCTCTTATCTTCACTCGTTTACCAACTTCTAGGAAATCAACGAGTCCCATGCCAAATTGCTATAAATAGGCACTAATCGACGCATCCACAAAAAATGACACGTCACGCATGCAATGCCTGCTTATCTATCTGCCTTCAATATTTTAAAAAACTCATACATGTTACAAATTAAACAAACTGACACTTTGTTCAATCAAAATGGACCAAATTCTTATTACAAAAACATAATATCAAATTGTTGATATAAATCCAAACCGGTGTGATTTAAAAATTTGTTTCTTTGAAAGTTTATTGGAGACCTTTGGACTAAATGGATGTCAACGTTGACGTTGTAATGCGTCAAAATGCGAGAACATGATTAACTTGTGCAAGTCCCGCGGAGAGCCAGACAGAAATTCAGTTCGTAGCTAGACATAGAAAAGCTTTTGACAAATAAGTCATCCCAGGGGGTAACTGATACTCAGTGTAGGTACATGATTATATTCTCCATCGTTTTTCATTCTGATACCTTTTTCCCACTAAGATATTAACGAGCAAAGAAGTTTATCTCAAAATAAGGCTCTTTTTTGGTTTTTCTTTTTATTCATTTCCAATTGGAACAAGATCTCTGCCTCCGGTGTAATACGATTTTCTTGTAATTGTGAATAATAATTTAAAACAATTATCATTATTGATAATGCAGAGTTTATCGGTTGCGTTGACGTTTTTTTTTTTTTTTTTACAAATTGGAAACATAAAATGCATGATTTAAGGAAATGGTCTCTCCGGTCTCATAGTTGGTGCACAGAAGTGTAAACTTTTTTTTTTGCCGTGGATATAAAATGTTAGCAAATTTTATGAATAAGTCAACGCGTTCGACTTATTTTCCAATTATACCGATCAAAACGATATTAAATATGAACCGGTTCTGGCTCTTGAGCAAGCCCTGCGACTGCATGAATACACTATGCCGAGCAATTAACGAGCTGTCACTACAATCACGGTAGGTCTCGTTAGCTTCATTATTACACCGAATACGAAAATTTTCGCGTCATGATAAAATCCGCGTTTAGAATCAGATTCTCAGTTTATTGAATGTGGGCGTCAAGAGCGTTGAATCTTACACGATTTTGCATCTGCGTGGTACGTGCAAACATACAACTTATGTACACTTGTACACGTAACATTGTAGAAAAACATTTCATTTTTTTTCTTCTCAATAGTCGGACACTCTGAGGTGATAAACAATAAAAATAATATATATACTTCCAAATTGCTGGCCCTCCAAACTTCGAAAAATATAAAAGTGCGATCACTTTCATAAGTGTGTATAAATCTGGATGATGCGCTCATAAAAGATACTTTACTGTAGATCAGAAAGTTGACGACCTCGAGGAACTTTGCCATTCGTAGGTTGTCTTTGACAGTGTTATAGTTGATCGGAGAGCGGTGTTCATCAATTTTAGTTTCTTTTTATGTCTTTCACTTAAACAGAGGAAACACAAAGGTTATAACCAACTGTGGTTTTATCGTGGGAATTAAAATAAACACTTTCTAATAACTTCTTTCGACACTTTGATGGTAATCAAAAAACCAAAATCAAAACTTAAATGAATAAATAATTAATAAAATAATAAATAATTTTTTGGAAAGAACAAACGAGAAAAAAGTGTGTAATGTTACAAGCTGTTGGTAAGATAATTATACAAAAATTTGAATTGAACTGGAAAACATTTGGCGTTGATTTTAAACTAGTAACACTAACTGATATTACCCTTCAATGCTTTCCACTGCATTTAATGTTATAAAGATTAGTATCGGAAGCAGTAACGATTATCCATTATGGCAGCACAATCGTTACATCGTTAACTCTTAATGACCACATAACGATTGTACGGTCTAGGAAAACATCCGCTGATCTTTTTTGTACCTGTAAATTTAGCGTATGCAAGATGTATATACATATACGTTCGTGCTCCTGCGTGATATGAATAGATAAAAGTTTCGCTAATTTTTAGGAAACCCCCAAATGAAATTCATCTGACTTTTTATACTTTGTCCTAACACGAGAAATTTAAAAAATCACCAAAGGTATTAAGGTCAACCGGGACAATTGTGACACCTTAAGGTAAATCTGAAACTAGAATAACAATCTAAACATTTTTATTATATGGTAAACTGTGAATAAACTGTAAACTGTTTTGATCAACTTGATAAAAATTAATCTGACATATAAGGAAGGGTTGAAAAAGTTATAACGATGTTAGTAACAATTGTGATTGTGATACTAAATAGGTTTTAGAGCGTTCATAGGGAAAACAAAGGGAAAGATTTTGCAAATGATTATCAGAATAGTAAATAACGCAATTTATTACGCGGGCATGTCGATTTTCGACTCGTCGACGCGGTTGCATTGGGGTAATGGACGAGTCGGCAAAAAAGCAGAAAAGGCAAAACGGGCGGGAATGCACGGCGGGCAGGCGGAGAGAGTTTGAACGACAATAATTATCGTGAAAACGGAATATCCCAGTTTTGGCGTCGCGCGTTATTGGAATGAGGGAAACAGCCCGGATGCCATTCTCGTTCACATCGAGCGGCCGGCTGCCATTGTGTTCGTTATAATTAAAAACGCGATTCGCAATAGCAAATTGGAAAATGGGCGCGCGGTTTGGGGAGGAGCGGGTGCGCGCGCTAGTTGTTTATGAGCCGTTCATTGATTTTTATTACGAAAATTAATGACCGTCCTGCCGATTTTGCTGTCGTTGTACAAAAACCAGAGGATGTGCGTGTACAACACTGCTTGTACACACACCGTGTGCACAATTTTTCGTTCGCGTTTTCTCGAACCGCGGGAACAACCAGATTAACTACATTTCATCTACCCTCTACTTATTTTTCTCACACCTAACCTCAACCGTCAAATACATTTATTGTCGAACAACTTTGAATGTTTTTGATTATTTTTTAGTTTAGTTTGACCTATAAGTGTTACTTCAAAAAGTCACCCAAAGTATATTCAGAGATACACTACAAAAAAATTTATGCAAATTTACTCTCTGCTTTACTCTATATGTAAATTACACTTGAAGAGTAATATATTAGGTGTGATGTTTAGAAGATTATCATTATTTTTATTAACTGATTATACACGCTGAATTGACATCGAAAGTTCATGTTCATTCTTTTTCTGATGAATTTTAAGTGAAAATTATAATTTAGTTTAATTTTACCTGTACTTTTAAGTGGCATGGTTTTTTGAAATGATAACAACAATATTGTTCACACAATTGTAAAAATGTGTTTTTTTTTTATTTCAATATACCAAATTATTGACGTGGAGCGCGCGTCGTTAAAGTGGACGCGGCGTTTCGCGACGAATCCTGCGGAATGAGTTTGAAATAAATTTGCAACATCATTTCGTTGCTCTTGTATCCGGGTTTCCCATCTATACATCAATTTCGTTCGCCCATTTTTCACGTTTTCATAATCTCAGTTTAAACGTTGCAATTTATGGCCATCATCCCGTTTATCGATGTTTAGTTGACTTCGCGCCTGTCAATAATTCAATTCTCGCCAATTTCACGTTAGAACCTCTCTTTGACGTCAATTACATTTTCACTGACTATCATTACTTAACAATAATTCTTATGTTTCTCGGGACAGAGTGTACGGACTGATCTCTACAAGCTTAAGGGACTTCAATTCTTTTGTGAAAAGTCCGTAAAAAGACGCGAAATAGTCTTTGATATCTCAAGGGAACAGTAAGCGGTGACATGTTAGTGAATCCCGGATTCGATTCAGAATAAACGACATGGAGGTTTACTCTATGGAGATTTGGCAAAGAAATTCTAAAGCACAAAGAATTGCAAGATAAAAAAGTAACAACAAACAGCAAAGATATATTATTTTGCACTTTGTGTTATCATTCTTTGATATTTGACATTATATGTAATCCTCTTCTCTTGTAGTTTGAAAGATCTTGCTTTTGTGCAACTCGCATTGACCAGGAATTCACCACTTTTAAACTTGCTTAGGAAATGTGAAACTGAAATGTCCTCAGTTAGCCTTATTTCCGAAGTCATCTGGATTTTTTAAAATTAATAAAGGCATTCTCATAATAAAAGCATTTTACAAAACAACATTTCGGACTTGAAAAGCAACTTTAAAATGCGAAATGTATTATAATTCATATTTGAAAAATTAAATCAGCTGTTAAAAGTAAGATACTTTTTACTTGTTTTAATATACGGAAATCGAACTATGAATTTAACTTTTTTCACTGTTGTTGGATTAGTTGTTATTCCCAAATTACGTAATGAGAAAAGGAAATTGCAAATTATTCTCGTACTTCACTTAGGTTGGAATAGAGACAAGGGCTTAGAAACCATAAGCCTGAGAGCAAAAGGGCACAGCACTTTGTTATTCTGGTTGCCAACAAGAACGTTTCTGAATGGATAGTGACTCGAGTCCATTAATCACCTTTATAACCAAATGTTGTCGCAAGTCACGTTGGACAAAGTAAATACATATTTCGATTACTATTAATGGCACTTCTTTTTATCGAACTGCATTTTTTTGATGTGAACAACAAACTGCGCTAAAATTTGACAGGCATTTTTGCAATTGCTGCTTTTAAATTGACGCCGTTTCTTATTTCTGCTTTTTTTCTGAGAGAAGGAAAATAAATGAATATGACATGTTTTGGTAGGAATAAACAAATAATATTTGTCGAGATTTTGCTGATGTGTTCGTTTTTCTTTGGAGATAAGAAAGGAAAGTGGTAGTCGCCATTGATACTGACATAAATCACAATAGGAATTTGTATTACAGTTACAGAGGCTGGTGGATAGGAAATAAGGAATGTAATAAAGAAAATGGGTGAGAGCGAGAAGCTTTGCTATAAGGCTGCTACTGCTCGCCGCAAAAAGCTCGGAAAAACCGGATGCCGAAGGGGATGAGGCGTGTCCTCTAAATCCCCTGGCTTCCTTAAAGTAAGAAGGATCGCTCGGAATAGGAGGAAACGTATATATATTTTCGCAAATGAAAACCATATGAGATGGTTGTTTGCAATATCAAATGCCCGGCGGATAACATTGTTCAGAAGAAAATTTTTGTCATTGAAAACTTTTACCCGCTTCTCGGAGAGCTGGACGGACGCAGGAATATTAAGTAAACTTTTACCGGACGAGTTCACCCCATTTATCCTTTCAAGATTTATAGAGCGTTAATAAGATTCATGCATAATGTATTGAAAACGATATAAATTATATCGCATTATTCAACGAAGGATCTATTCAATTGAAAGATCCCGAGAGGAGAATTCTAATTAATTACTTGAGACGTTTTCAATTTTTATTCATGTGATATTTGAGATAGTGTTTCAGTCATTTGAAACTTAACTAATCGCAAATTACAAATTGACAATTTTTAATCACAACATTTTAGTCGAACACTAAATAAAAAAGTAATTAAGATATATTGATATAAATTATTAACTTTTTATTTAAGTTGTATATTTTGTTGCGTAATAAACAGTTGAGTGAATTTGAATGATTTATTTTTACGAATGATAATAACTGTTTTTTGTTTGTAATAAGTTATAATCAAGTTCAAATAAAATTAAATTGCGCATTAATAGAATAGAAGTGCAATTAAGAATGCAGCAGACAAATGTAGAATATGAAGGAATCGCAAAATCTCATAAAATGTCAGAGCCAAAAAAACGTTGCAAACTTGAGATTAAAGCTTTAAAGAAGGACTTCTCGGAGTGTTGTGCTGGAGCGGCTGCCTTTATGTAGAGACCGGGTACCATCCGCTGTTCGCGAATTCCGTCCTGTCATTTGTAACTGTCGGGCTGCTCATTACAATTCCCCATTCCGAGCACCGAAAAGCCACCCCCGCGTCCCAAGCATCCCTCGTCCTTCGCACAAGCGAGCTCGCGCACCCTATACAATGCTCTCTGTTGCTCGCGAGCGTGTAAAAGCAATGAAAGATACGCCGTCCCTTTTGTTTCTCTATCTCTTTCACGTGAGCATGCGTTTTACCTTTTGCGTGCATTTTGCACGATTAATTAAAACGTTCATAAATAAATATATTTCTATTCTGCTCGCAACCGAGTCTGACAGATAGAGTAGGTTTGAAATTCATGCTTTTTTTGAAGGATAAAGCAATAACTCCGGCCAAAATTTCATTACGTGTTGTTATTCAAATGCCATTTGTGCTGAAAACGATTCTCATAACTTTAATCGAAATCGTAATTGAAAAAGTCATTTGTGTTATTATGTGAGTAATGACACCGTGTTTTGAGCCTCGTATCGCTTGGCTTGATTAATAATGAAATTCATTTTTCAACGTTATTTTTTGTCCTTTTTTTTATCTTCCTCACTAATTTTACTAAGAAATGTTTTTCATCCCAAACATAATATTTCAAATGTGACTATTTTTTCATTTTTTTTTCTTTCCGATTTTTGATTTGTTTTAATGGGGTGATAATTTTTTAAATGCTCACTTTTGGTAATCGATACCCACCATAATGATCATTTTCTATGATTCAGACACAGAACGATTGTTAAATTTTATATTCTCTTTCGCCTGTTCGTAAGATCAAGTTACAACAAAGTGTGGGATTCACTGTTGCAGCGACAGTCGATTTAATTATAGAGATGGCTTAATCGGAATGACAAATTGTAATCGAATACAATTTTATCGTATTATTTTCTGCTTATGATCTTGTCAATGTTACATCAGCCGTTTGATAGTTGTCATTCATTTCAGCAACGCATATATATTCATGAAGTAATTTGTACTTAAATTTATGTCCAGGTGCAATTGCAATTAAGCAGGAGAAAAAAAAATTGCAATTAAACTATCGATATCTGAGACTTGGAACGACAAATATTCATAATTACATCTTTGATTTGAATATCATTTTTAGCTTTTTATATCGATATTTATTTGCAATGTTGTTGAATGAGTTAATCAAAGCGGCGTAAACTTGTCTCAATGACATTAGAGATCTTGTAATCTCTTATCTTGACAGTAGTTGGCCGGTACTTTCTCGTAGTAAAAGCTATTAATGAATGGCTCTTTATGAGTGCTCGTAAACTCACCCCCTTTCGTCAAGGCCACTGTGTGTTTGGGATCATAAACGCAAAATGGCCACCAGAAACACGATGCACAATCCATCTTCGAAATTTAATCGCGATATTCTTATTCTATGCATTCTCGTAAATTATTCCCTGACTCTTTTACCGCTACGCTCTCGTTTCGTACATTGCGTTATTTTTATCGTTATGAGATGTGCAACTTGTGGCGTGTCTAATTTTCTCGTTCAATGAAGCAAGCTATTTTCATTCTGTATAAGTTCGTGTATTTACAAAACGGTTTTTTTTTACAAACAGTATAAACAATCGATTTAAAAGCAATGTACAATAATAATGATCTGTTAATTCTAGAGACATTCAATGAAATTAAAAGTCAGTTGACAAATTAATTGAACCAAATTAATTTGATTGAATATAATTGCACAAATGCAAGACTTATTTGAAAAAATATATACATATAGATTTTGTTGGAAATCTTCATTTTAGTTTTAATACATATTTTGTCTGATCCATATCAGGTACTTGGCAATGTTGGTGTAAACACCGAACATCTTTGGTTTGGCGCATCCTATTCCCCAGGATACCACGCCGACGAGTTTTCCGTTATGGATAACTGGGCCACCGGAGTCACCCTGACAGGAATCCTTTCCGCCCTCGTCGTATCCCGCACAAAAAGATTCATCTCCAATGGTGTAACCGTAGGGTTTGTAAGATTTGTTACATCTTTCTTTGCTCACAGTTTCTACAGTGACTCCTAACAACTTGCCACTTGCGGTTCCGAATTCGGTCGTACCGTATCCAGTGACGGTCACCAGGTCACCTTCCTTTGGTTCAAAATATCCTACCTTAATGGGATACCTCGTTGCGCTCAGATTGAGTGGCGGGTAAACTTCAAGTATGGCGATGTCATTTATGATTCCCTTTTTGTCCGCTTTATAATTCGGGTGTACACTTATTTTCACAACCTTTGATGCTTCTGATGTTAAAACAGCGTTTTCTGTGTTATTTAGACCCGTGTAAACTGTCAACAATCCTGGTCCATAAGTGTTTGCACAATGTGCAGCAGTGAGGATGTATTTATCGCTGAGAATTGATCCTCCACAATTGTGACGGTCATTCACAAAAATTGACACTTGGTGAGGAAAATCATCTATGCTCACTTGGGTTCCGCCAACAATGCGTCCTTGCTCGTTGGACGCTAAATAAAATTAAACAAATTAAATTGAGTATAATTTGTTAGTTGAAATTGTGAAGTTGTATGGTGGTAAAACTCACCGAGAACGACCGCAGATGCAGTGGCCAGAAGAAGTATACAGGACAACATGGCTATGAAGAATTGAATGAGAATGCTGCAGAGAATCGTTTATTTAAAGTGAAAACTTATCAAATCATTGGAGCGTATTATAATTTCTTTTACGCTAGTAGATATAACAATAACGCATACGATCGCATGAATGACTTTTGGTAGATAATTAAGCGAGACGGCGTAGTAAAATAAGTATCAATGTAGTTTTGGCAAAATGTTTCATCATAAATATCACACATTTAGTCATTCATTCAATTGTTCAGTTTCGTTTCGTAATATGATAAAAATTTTAAAAATTGACACATTTTTAATTAACAAAACCTTTTTTCCATTCTAAAGATTGAAATTACGAAACTGAGCTATTTTCACAAAAAATTAGAAAGCTTATTTCTATTATACCAGTGTACCATTTATATTGAAGAAAAAAAAAAGTTGATTTACTAATGTTTACAATACTTAATTGCCAGGTAAATAATAGTGCGAAATGAATTGCGTCGTATCTCAAATTTTATCATGACATAACTCATTTTTTTTAATCACTGAATAGTATCGATCGAGTGGCGCAGATAGATTAAGTGTATTAGATATTTGACCTGTATAGTATTTGCATCATTTTTTATCTCTTATGCAAATAATTACTGTATCACATACTAGAAGAACGAAATGTTTATCTTGAGAAAAAATTTAATAAATGATATATATATATATATTTATTTATTTATTATTTTTAAATGTATTTTATTAATTTTTTTAATGGCACACTCTTGCAAATTTTTGCAAGTTTATTATATTACCCTAATCCTAAAAAAAGTGATCCACTAAAATTCCGATAGTGACATAATTTTTTAGACGATTTTCTGTAATTGAAAATAAAATGAGGTACCCTATGGGAAGAGCTTATTTCAAATCATTATTACTTTGAGAGTCTGCTAACAGAAATATATTAATTGATAGCACTTTGATTAATTAAAACAATTTTACTATAAAAAATTGATCTAAAAAAATTGAACAAAAATGTTATATATATATATCGTCTGTTTTTGGTCGTTTTCGAATTGTTGTTTCTGCAGTTTTTTTATAACAAAAAGTGCCATTTATTGTTTCATTAAAAGGATATATATAATAGTTCTACGGAAAACATCCATTTAGCTGGGTACAACAACTAAGAATCTTAGTTTTAGTGGCACACCCTTGAAATTCTATATTTCTTATATATTGAGACCCCGCATTAGTTTGGAAAAAATAGGGCTCCAACCTGAAATCTCTATTGACGCTCTATTAATGCATTTATCATATTTTTAATTTATAATCATATGTTAACATAAAAATTCATGGTATCCATAATAAAATAACATAACAATTGCCAAGATGACAAATCTGTCCCCTTCAAAAATTGAAATGCACTGATCCAAATAAAAAACGCAATAAATACATGTAAAGTGGTGTGTTTTTTATTTGGATCAGTATATTTTCCAAAAGTATGTTTAAGGTTTTTATTTTCATTTCTTTTGGAAATTCGTACTGTCTGAAAACTTTTGAATAACCTTAATTAAAATGATTGAATAGTTTCCATAATTTCTCTTATTAATTTAGCCAATATGAACAAAAATTATTTAAATATCATTATAGTCTAGAATGTTGATTCATTTTTTACTTTCAAATTTATAATACCATCGCATAATTCAAGTATATATGAAAACTGTTTACACATGTGTGAACAATATATTGTTAATATAATATTAGTGTACGTTTATTCTATTTGTAGTTCAACAATTGTATTTGGTTTATTTTTATAGATACATAGCATACTAACATATTGAATAAATAATTGCTGAATAATTTATGTGTAAAAGATATGTAATTTGAATTATATTAATTTTTTCAAATTATTTATAATATTATCATATTTTCAGCAGAGGATTAATAAAATAAAAAACATCTGTAATAAAATCGTTCTTTAATTAAACGTCAAAAGTATGCATTTAAATGTGTGACAAGGTGATTTAAAATAAATGATTTTAAAATAATGAATATGTTACAACAGGTGAGTAAAAAAATTGATTCAATGATAGGCCAAGTGTTTGTTGATCCAGTCAATATAATAAGCAACGTTCGTATAAACTCCAGGAAGTCCAGGTCTAGCACAACCGAGTCCATAAGAAATGATCCCCACTAGTTCACCGTTTGAAACAGCAGGACCGCCAGAGTCACCTTGGCACGAGTCTTTTTCACCTTCTGCATATCCAGCACATATGACTTGTTCATTGATGTCAGTAATACCGTAGAAGGAATAAATTTCGTGGCATTTATTTTTGTCTACAATTGGGACGCTGATACCGAACAAATGACCATATACATAGCTGTATTCATCAACCTGGCCGTATCCCGTAACGGTCATCATTTGTCCTGATGATGGTTCGTTTCTGCTTAATTTGATCGGTAACATTCTTTGGTTCATCGGGAGAGGTTTGGCTAATTTGATCAGAGCTATGTCATTTATTGCATTACCGTTCTCTTTAAATGCAAAAGATTCATGAACCTTAAACATTTCAACTCCCCAGTACATTGCTCCGTCAACGTCATTTATATCGTTGATTCCGGCATAAACTTTCATTGGTCTAGTACAATTATAATTTATCAAACAGTGTCCAGCTGTAAGAATATAATTGCTGTTGATAATAACTCCGCCGCAAATATGTCTAGACCTATAGAATATTGATACTTGGTAAGGAGCATTATAGATGTCAAGTTTGTCCCCTCCTATAATACGACCTTCATCTAAAGGTCCACCTGAAATGTTAAGAAGTGATTCATTTTTTTATAAAATAAAGGATCCATTATTGGAGCAGGTGTGTGCTTGCAATTGAACAATGTTACATTATTCTTGATATCGAATTTCAAATTCTAATGATATGAAAAATTAATAAATAAATAAAAGTCTTGTAAGTTTTATGAAGTAATAACATTTTTATTAAATATATCACGCGAAATAAGTTTATAACGGTTCCACTTAACCCATAAAACTATGCTGTGTAGTGTATCTTACCTAAAGCAGCGCCAACGAGTGCACAAATTAACAAGAGGTGATACATGTTTAAAATTGAAAGTTTATTTGTTGGCAATTTCAAATATATACAGTGAATTATCAAATTATCCATGCGAATAATTGCGATAATTTTTTTTAGATTAAATGGTCAAGATTTGTGTTTCAGATTAAGTAGATGTGCAAATTTATTTGCTATTTTTCAAAAATATACCTTAAAACATCTATGAAACGTTATATGCTTATATTATCAATGGAGAAGGAGATTTTGAATTAATTAATTTTTTCTGCAAGTCTCATCTCATGGAATTGAGATAAAACCACGAGAATTTGCGTTTCCAATGCACTGCATAATAAAGCTGGCCTTAAATGATTAACACAATATATAATGTAATGCAAAATTTATAATCGAAAATTTCTATGTTTCAATGTTTTGAATTTGTGACAAGTTGATAAATCATAAAAAAATTTTTTATTCACACGAAAGAGTTAATTTAAACAATTGAAAAAATTATCTCATCTTAAATCGTTCTTAAAAAATGTTGATCCGACGATATCTTCAATAAGATTGGACAACTATTGTTTGAATATTGAATAATCGTGAATCACTTTAATTTGATTTTTTATCACGACTAAAATGTGTATTTTATATTTGAATACAAAAAATTGATTAAGATTCGTAAAAAAGGTACACAATTTCAAAAAAACCATTGAACATTAAAATTTATTTAATAATAATAATTAAAAGTTAACAGAAGTAATATAAATATAAATATAAATATTTCAATGAAATACGATAAATAACATTTCATTTCTTGATATAAATAACATGTTCAGTCGGTCAGTCTTGTGAATTAATTGAGATGTTGTTTGATCCAGTTGATGTAGTGTGATACGTCGGTGTAAACTCCAGGCGTGTTGGGTCTAGCGCATCCATCTCCAAACGAAACAATACCGACCAACTCACCATTTATAACCGCAGGACCGCCGGAATCACCCTGACAAGAATCCTTTTTACCTTCTGGATGACCAGCGCAAAAGAACTCTTCTCCTATGGTATTCGCGAATCCTAGTCTCGAACTGTATGATCTATTGCACAATCTTTTATTATACACCGGAACAGTAACTCCTCTGAGTCTGTAGGAAGATCTGTCTTTTTCTCCCAATGCTCCGTAACCGGTGACAGTGACCAGTTGGCCGTCCAGAAGTTTCCTATTACCCAGAGGCACTGGCTGAATTTTGTTGCTGAACTTGAAGTCTGGGGTTACTTTTAAAATCGCTATGTCCTGCTGCGGCGTTCCTCTGCTCGTAATTTTAAATCCGCTGTGAGATTTGATCGATGAGATTCTGTGCAGGGTGCCTATGTTCCTCGCGTCATCGGATCCCGCGTTCACATATACATCTTTTGAAGTGATCGATATGAGACAGTGAGCAGCAGTGATCACGGTGTTTTTGTTCAGAATCGCTCCTCCGCAACTTGGTCTTCGGTTGGTGATGAGGGACACCTGGTAAGGCACATGTTCAATGGCAAACAAATCGCCTCCCACAATCCGCCCGTTCGGAACAGCAATCGAATCCGTAATTGGGAGATCTAGTTCGAGATTTGGCACTTGTTCCGTGGCAGAATCCAACTCGCTAGGAGCCCCATAGACTGGACAACAAGGAACAATATGGTGATTTGCAAATTAATGAGAATTAATTCATTTGGAAGCCTCAAAATACGTACCTAAATTAATTCCTAACAGAAGAAGATATAAATACATTGTGCCTGTTGGGTTGGTTCTGGTGAAGAAATTTCGTTGATGCAATATTTAAAGCTACGTTATCGGCGACAATTTTCACGTACAAGATATCTAACACATTAATGAAATATTGATTTTTCCATTAATTTCAAATTTACATTGTATATGTGCCACTTGTGTGCACAGCTACAAAAGAAAGCAAATAAACTTGTACTTGCAGTTTCTTTTCAGCCGAAATATATAGGTCCATGCATCATTTGTTCTACTTAGTAATGAATAATCATGTGCTAATTATTCATTCAACACAATTTATTCTTTTTGTTGCCTCGCGTAATGACTTCATTCGTTTGGCATTTAATCGATTAAAAAAAGTATCAATTGTTGCCTTGTAATTGTTTGCAATGTTTATTCTCGGTTGTCATCAATGTGAAATTTTTATTTATTTGAATTCATTGAATGATATTTTTTAAAAATTTGTCGTAAAAAATGTGTCAATTCTGTTTGTATATCGATACACCAAAGTGAATGAAATCTAGGTTACATCAATAAAATTTGTAGACCGCTAATTTAAGCAGAGTCAAATCAAAATTCATATGCATTGAACTTTATACCAAAACACTAAATTGTGTGAAATCTCATCCTTGAAATTTAGTAGCCAAAAAATAAAAATAATGAATAAAACTTTTTTATTTTTTTTTTGTTTTGTTTTACATATTAAATTGTCTGCGTCATTTTTTTAAATATCATAAGTCAGATTCAATTGATTAAAACGATTCATTGTGATTTGTTATCAATTTTTTGTCGCTACTATGAAATAGTAGAACATAGTTGAGCGTCGTTGATGTGCGTCGTTCATATTGACTAAATTTCGACGAAATAACTTGTTCTCGCAGCCATTCGCAATGGGAGGTACGCAGGTGTGATTGCGAATAGCAACAAGGAATAATACATCCGGCGTTGTAAAGGATATGATACCAGAGCGATCCCGCCATTCGCTGCCACGGCGCCACCTAAATCTCCATAACAAATCTTATTTCTGAGACCGTCGTAGAAAGCGTCACTGTAAATTAAAGCAACGACGAAAGATTCGTACGTTAATGAATACCAAGGCTTACTAATTACCGGAAGTTTGACATATCTTAAACTGTCCTTGGGTATAGATCTGGCAGTGCATACTGAGTGACAAATAAAGATCTCAAAGTCTTGCCGAATAAAGATGTCGACTCACGGTGAAATAATTTACAACGTGAAAATGGAAAGTGCAATTCAAAAGTATGAATTTTTGTAAAAAAAAAAAACAAAATTTATATTTATATATATATAAATAAACAAACAAAAGGTAGGGATTGTGTGGATTGTATTTTACTTTTGCGATTTAAAATAGATCAAATGCGCATAAATCATCGTTGATTTCAATTGACAAATAAACGGCGGAAACTAGATAAGATTAAAAATAACATGAAATTAGATATGGTCACACGTGCGCGTGATAATCCGCTGCTCCTGAAGATAAATTGTTACCCAATTGGAAAAAAAACTATATAAAAAGATGTTTCACTATGAAAACATTGGAACATGTATAATAAAAGAAACTTTGAACGTTAAATGACAGCTCATCTTTAGAAAATGATAACTCATTTTTAGAAAATGATATTCTAATTGAATTTGAATATTAGAAGTAATAAAATCGGGGCTTGTAAGTTACGAACTCAATCATAATCTTAGACATTTTCCGCAGGAAATCATACAATTTGAATTCTCCCATGCATAATTTACGATCTAGCATCATCACTTGCTATATATCCAAGTGTTCGAGAAAATAAGTGATCACATTTTCACAATTTAGTAAACAATGAAATAACTTAAGTGCTCTATAAGTTTGATATTACAAATTTACTTTGAAGATGAAGAGATAACTTTTGATAAGATTAATTTAAAAAATTTTTTTTTTTAAAACGAGATCACGGACACTTATTAGTTTTCTGTTTTTATTTCTCTTTCGATTAAATTTTGCAAAATTTTTTATTTCGTTACATCTTTTCAGGATCAGCTTGTTTTTAGACACGTAAAAGTGTATTCCTGTTTTCTTGCGGCAAGACTGCTATATTGCTAACTCCATCTACACGCTTAGATAGCACTCTACCCTATTCCTGTGGGAAAAAAGCGAAAAACTCTCGCAAACTCGCATCTGTTTCAATTTATACTGCCTCCAGCCCGAACGCAGATATTTGGTTGGCAAACTCTAAAGGTTTCAAGGCTTTAATTTAAAGTCCTCTCTCGGAGCCATTTTTGACATAATTTTTTGTAACAGAATAAACGGTCTATTAATTTATTTTATAATCCTCTCAGAAGCAGCTTTGATACAACTTTCATAAAACACATTTTGAAATAATAAATAAATTAATTGAAATAAATTAATAAATTGTTCGAAATAAAATTTCTTTTTAAATATAAAACGTGTTTTATGATTTCATGCTGCGAAACAAATTTTTCGCTTCTCTTGACTGGAAGGTTGTGTGTAATTTTTTATGATTGATATAGAGAGAATGTTCGCAAGGTTAACGTTGTAAATCCATTTACGGTAAGCCACCAGAGACTGTTGTAAGCGAACACAAATTCATTCGAACTAAAATTCTGCAATGAAAGCACGGATTCTTGAACACCGCGGTCCTTTTCGCACGACACCATAGTTGCGTGAGATCGTTTATTCTCGTATGAACCGATCGAGCTCGGGTGTCCAGTCGCACTTGTCCTACGCGACTCGAACCT
This sequence comes from Trissolcus brochymenae, assembly GCA_030523145.1. Taxonomy (NCBI): domain Eukaryota; kingdom Metazoa; phylum Arthropoda; class Insecta; order Hymenoptera; family Scelionidae; genus Trissolcus; species Trissolcus brochymenae. The sequence continues at coordinate 22,086 of JAQQRF010000482.1, forward strand.
TGCAAGTTTCGATGTTGTCGGAATCCGACATCCATTCTCCATTTCAGCTAACGCCTCAGGAATCTCGAATCCCACGCTTCAAGCTTGCACGTTTCGAATCGACAAATCGCCAATTAGTAATTGCAACGTTCTTACTATCAAATGCAACTAATGAATCACGGCTAGCAAAATATAAAATTTCTCATTAAAATTTTTTTCCATTTTCATTTAAATCGATTTTTTTTTTTTTTGAATTTCATGTTTTTATAATGTTTATTTATTTTATTTATATGTTTATTTACTTTTATTGTTCGGTTATTGTTTTCGTTGCTGAAGAGGGTTCGCATTTTAATTCAATCAATTAAACCGTGCGTACAAAATTCGAATCACCGCAGGTACAAAACCGCCGCTCACATGCGGAAATATTTCGAATCGATAAAAACGTATATCATGTTAAATATTAAACCACGCGTCAGGCGCATATGAATAGCGCGCGAAATAAAAACGTCTAGTATTAATTTTTGAGGTGGAGAAACCGCGGAAGTTGTCGAACGGCATGCGGACCTCTGGAAAGCTGTAATGTGATATTATCGTAATTCACGATGGCCCGACTCTTTATGCGACGTGCAAAACATGCACGCGCGCCACTCCAATTTACAGGTAGCCCAGCGTCGTTGAACAAAACATCCGCGCTCACTCATGGTGGACGCTTTGTGTAAACCTTGCCGGGCAGCATTTTTCATCCCCATCTAAAAGATCTTAATCGGATAAAAATTTATACAAGTATTTCTTATAATGAAACTATCATATTACTTCATTTTGTTATCTTGTGCAAACGAGATTCACAACTCGCATTAAATTGCTTCAAAAATTTTTCTCAACTGATGTAGAGATTCAACAAATTCAAACTGAAATTAATTTTTGACGGGAAAAAAATAAATTAAAAAAAATCATGCTTATAATGTTTCAATTTTAGATAATGTTAATGAAAAAAAAGACGTAATGGATTTTTTCGCAACAAAACATACAAAAAACTGGCAAGATGAAAGAAGTTGAATAAAGGCAAAGGGTTATCTAGTAGAAAGAAAAATGATAACGCTGGGCAGTAGCAGAGTTTGGCAAAGAAAGGAGTGAGCTGAGCTTAACGTAGGTGTATATTATATTATATAGTGAGCTTTTTGAGGGACGACAAGCTTTACTCCTGCTGAAAGAGAGAAAGAAAAAGATTGCACGGGCCAGGGAGAGGGGAGGGGGATTCAAGAGGACGCCAGAATGCAAGATGAGGGTGGACGAACGTCTGTCTGTTGGCTGCCAGCGAACCAGTCAATCATTACGAGCTGCGCGTGCGTAGTTTGCAGTTTGCTCTCGAGGCTGGTCCCTCCGCCCTCTAGTCGCCGACACATCGTGCACCCTTTACGTTTCCCTCAGTACTGAGTTAGTTCACCTCTTACTCGGTGCTACAAGCACGCTACAATGCCGCTTGCCGCCGCCCATCCTGCATATTTAAACGACCTGTCTTGCTCTATGCAGTCCTTACAGTCTTCCTCCTCCTTCTGCCACCTATTTCAACCACCCACTTTCCTTATTTCTCCATTTTCACTCTACTCCTTTTGGTGTAAATAACAAAATCAACCTTTACATCATTCCACATTTTCATTTCTTTTTGTTTTCAAACTTGTTTCAACTTTATTTGCCAATTCTAACTTTTGCGATCAACTACAATTATTCAAAAATTAATATAAAAATTAACGCCAAATCATTGTTAGTTGTCAAAACAGTAGTATCAGTCTAGATTTATAGTGTGCTGTAAAAGTAGTTAAAAACTGCATCATTATTTATTTGATTGATTGAACATTTTCATTGTCATAACTCGCACATTCAATTGACGGACAATGAAATATTGAATGGAGCAGAGTAGAAATTTATAATGCACATAACATTGACTAATCCCAAAAGGTATTCAAATTTGCACTCAAATTCACATTTAAAATTTATTCATCCATTTTATATTACAATTTTTGTGTAACAATATTTTTGGATGGTAACAATAGCTCACACCTGTGAGAAAAGTAATATTCTAATAATGGGAAGAATTATAAGGTGTCGCGTGTGACAACTGTTATCTTAACGTACAGCGCAGTCACACTTTCATAAGGTGAAACAAGGCACTTTGTCATTTTCTCGAATTGCCTGCAATATTTAGCTTTAAATTTTGAACACAGTCTGTTTCTAGTACCTTATTAATCTCAATGCAGTTTTTATTAAATTATAGATAAAACAACTAAACAAAACAAAACAAAAAAGTGTAATTTGACGAAACATATCCACGGAAAAAAATTCGCAGAGAGCACCATGAGATCATGGTGCTGCGAAAATCATTCAACATAGACGGAAAAGTGGTAGGTAATTCCATTCATATACCATGAACATTTTTCCAAGCGACTAGAGGCGCCCTTAAGCGCTATTTGACTGAACTTCTGGAGCTGTTATCGCGCAAGTCTTGTCCGCGGGATGACGCGTCGTAGTGGGGAGTCTGTGGTGGGATGGATGCGTTGCACAGGGGTAGTCACGCGAGGCAAGGGTTTGTTCCCTTCACGGGCACTCGCTTCGCTCGCTCGGCTTGCTTGCCTCGGTTTGCCGGGGTGTTGCCATGGATACGGCGCTCGCGCCTTGACATTGACAAATGGTTGAGCAGAGGGGTGAGTCGAACACAGCGCCGCTTTTACATATGCAGGGACACCCATTTGTCCGTAACCAGCCGAGGGAGGGATGAATGCAGCGAAAAGGACCAAAGGGGTAAATTCGCTTCTCCGCTACTCAGTTCCATTTCGTCTGACCATTCTAGCCTACTTTGGCTCCTGTATCGTTCTCGCTACCACACGCGTTTTGCACCGACGAACCGCTAACAAATGAGATATAGCTCCTACCGGCTCACTCCAAATGATTCAGCAATGATCGCGAGCATGACGATTCACATTTACCAAGCATCGCTGATTCAGAAATCGTCACACAGTTGTACACCTCATTTTAAAGCTCTTGCGAATTTTAATCTCTTTTCTAACTAGATTTCATCTGATCACAGAAGTTATCAAATGGTTGACACAAATTGACCACATTCAGCTATACTTATTAGAGAATGAGAAATTGAATGATATCAAAATATCAAAATTATTAAAATTAAAATAATACACGAAGTAAATCATATTAAATGCAACAAAGTAATCTATTTTGTCCTTTAATATTTTTAATTAGGAGGATTCAATGTTTATATGAATACAGATTTTTATTTTTGATCCAACCCCGACTTTTAAGTTATTCAATTTCTCATTTGAATTCAAAAAAATGATGATCTATCTTAAAGCTGAATGAGATCATTAAAATTGATCGCAATAAAAATGGTATAATTATTTGCTTTTGCAATTATATCTGGCATTTTATTTATTCAATGTTATCGATCACACGGTGCAATGATAGTTTGATTTTACAGTGTAAAAATTATTAAACCTGTCTCTGTTAAGTTAGTCGAGTACAATTAATCACTTTCATGTGAATAGCGCGCCTGTTAATTTTTAATTCGAACATTGAATGTGATCAAACCACTATCAGTTATTACTTTATCTGACTATTGAACGGAATATGCGTATATTTATGACGAGATATATCCCACAGAGAAAAAAAAGTTTGACCCACTGTATCAATTATACATGAGACCTGCTAGTGTTTATCAAACTAATACATGGGGATGGCATTACACTGCAATGAAATAGGATTGGGCCATAATAATAGACACACCTTTATTTTGATCATCAAAATGAATGAAATTGTTTTTTTTTTGTAAAAAAACTAAGATACATTTTTTTAAATTTTATATTAGGTTTTGAATTATATAAAAAGTTCATTTGATATATTTTAGGTTTTAACCATGGAAATTTTGATGTCGAATAAAAAGAGTTATTGTTTTATAATTAGTGACCTAACTTGAAAACAAATTCGTACTTTATCATGTGATTCAATCTTACTTTGATTGGTTGAGTATCAAGTTGAGTTAATTTCACGTGCAGAATGTGTTGTATTTTGTCCATTATACGTTTAATGGGCTATTACCTGTTTTTAATGGTCTGTTTAGATTGCTCCTTAGGAAGCTCCAGGCATTATCATCTATAATGTATGAAGGAATTTGTTCTTCGTGCGATGACTCATTTGAAAGATTATTTATGAAAAACATTGGGACCGCAATGATTAATGAGTTTTCCAATATTCTTTAATAAGAACATTTTTCTCACCTGGTGACAATCGAAGATCGTAGAACTACAAAATCCATCCATCAGGTTTTTCTTAACGTCCGTCAACTTTTGCCCAGACTTGTGATACGAAACGTGAGAGATGAAAAAATGTATCAGAAAATTGAACACAATTGATCGCACAGATTGACGGCGTAAGAAAATCGTTTGGCGGAAGTGTCAACTGTCAAAAGTTGACGAGAAAACACGATAATCATGTCCCAAGAGAGAAAACGATACAACCCTTAGTGGTAATATTCCCTAACAATTCTGTACGACGACCTCGGAGAGTACCTATAGCTATTATGCTCCCTTGAAGTAGCCACTCCCTCTTGCAGCGCCTCGATATCTCATTATCGCGCTACCAGTCAACCGTCCTGCTATTACGAGATTGTTTGCCTTGTTTCCTGTGCAACACGTCATCCTTCCACGTACCAATATGATCCCAAATAACTTGCTATTTTAATTTAATTTTATTCTTTCGTTTAAGAAATTTCATTTATCATCTGCATTGTTCAAACATCTATACCCCAAGTCCTGTTTTGGTGCTTCTAATAAGCCCGTTGAATATCCGTTTGTTATCAACATGACAAAAATAATTGAGCTTTCCATCGATACTCACGCGGATATAACAAGATCCATTTCCATGGAATAAGCATCAGCAGTAATTGGCACCTAGAAATTTGCTGCCAGTGTACGTATAACAGAGCCAACCACTACCCCCTCCCCCTCCCCCACCCCCCACGAAATATCATATTTCAGAGACTAAAGAGAGATAAAAGGAGGGGTACGGGGAGAAGAGCGAGGAAATTCGGAGGGAAGGCAAAGATAGAGATGATGATGGTGAGCGAATTTTGCGAGAGAGGCTGTCTTTCATACGAACGACGGAACCCTTTTTGCTTTTCAGCTGAGTCCAGGACGGTGCCGGTGGGGTGGATAACAAAGCAAAACCATTGACAGCTCGCTAACAAACCTCCAGTCACGTTGTAGACTTCGCATGTTACAAAACCAAAGTCTCCGTTTGCTGACGTGGCCTTGAAGGTAAAAGACGATACAGGTTGTCGCAGTAGCTGCCATATTTAGTTTTTCACGACACACGTTGTTATTGTGCTGAGACAATTTCATACTTATGACGTTACAAATGGTGTACGATCTCAATAAATGTCAGTTGGTCTCAAACTGTTGGCTCGACCAATTTTTTTTTCATTTATTTTTTAAAGGAGAAATTGCGACGAAATATTTGTTCTGCAATATACGATGGAGAAATTGATATAGAGAAAGGGTTGAAAAAAATGGTAATGCAAAAGACATATGTACACAAGATGTAGCATTTAATGCTCACGTTTCAAAAAACACTATACAATGGACACTCTCTAACATAAACCATCTTGACATCATTGTTTCCGTTGTTATCATCCCGTTTGTGTAATCGTGATCGCGCGGCCGTGAACGAATGACAGATCGATCGTTGGGCCTTAATACAGGAGTAATCGCAGTTTGCTTGCTTTTTTTACTTCTCGAAAAAAGTTATAAGATGCTTCGACCTACGCCTGCGCGCCAATATTGTAACATGTCATTGTCGTCGTGTAATTGATTATTTTCGTCTTACAATTCGCGAGCGCTGCGCGCCCGAGCACCGCTATGCACATTGTCCCGAATTCATTTTGTTCATATTAACATCTCACATTTACAGAAAACAAAAATTTCCTATTCATTCAATACTCTACACGTGTAGATACATTTGTATGCGAACTATTTCGCTTCTCTACTCGTACCCTTACGTGCACTTCAACTTGTATTTTATTTTTTTCTCATTTTCCCATCACATGACTTTGTTTGCCTAAAAAGCCCTTCGTTTCGTATTATTATCACAATCACAGTATCATCGAAGAGCAGCCGATTTACGAATCGCTTCTTAATTCTTTTTTTGTCGACGTTTCTTCGTTTAGTTTACTTTGTATTATTATAATTGATTCGCATCTCCCTCTCATCTTGGACACGTTCGCTTCGCGGACTTGTATACACGCGAATTACGGACAAACATTTGGATTCCAGCTTTATGCGTGTTTTGAATTTCACAACCACATTTGTTCTTGTTCGTTGATGGCAAAATTATATCAACTCTTTTTTATAGCTGCTATTAAAATGGAAGGATGTTTTCATTTTTTTTTTTTTTTTTTTTTCAAAATAAAAACACTCTAATCTGTTTTATAAAGTAACGCGATTTGAACGTGTCCATCCGAGTTGAAAAAACAGATTTTGGAAAACAACTTTGAATGTCAGTTAATTTTGACCCGTTTCTGATACAAAAAGTCAAAGTTGTTTCCATGCAAAATGTTGTCAACTCGATTGTCTGCTCATTTTTCAAGTGTTACATTGTCGTCTTTTTATTCTGAAATACTTAAGATCGCCATTGTAATAATCTTCATAATAGTGATAATAATTAAGGGTAATAATTATAATAATGATTTTAATAATAGCAATAATAGTAATAATATATCCACCGTTGGTCTGATCAACCGGCAGTTCTCTCGTAAATACATAATAATTACACAAATGCTCAATGTACATCACTTTTTAAGACTTAATTTTCGAATACGCATCTCGTTTGTTTTCCAGCTTGTTCATACCAATTTTTTGTTTCTATTTTACGTTTCTTATTCTTGCACCCACCGTTCGTTTACACTTTTGTGCTGCCTTCTAGCAAGCTGCCTGATCATATAGAAACTTTGTTTTCACATTGTACGACCTAATGTGATTATTTCTTATAATTATCTTATAATTATTTCGTATACATTTTTAAGGCAATGATTTAATTAAATGAACCCGTTAAATGAACAGCCAATGTGCAGCATTGTTATTCAGTATGTTTTAACTGTCATATTGCAAGTTTTCAGTTTAATTTATTTTTCATGTCATAATCCAGCAAACGTGTCATGCATTCGATGTGAAAAATTGAAACTACTTGATGAGTTTGAATTCATTAGATAAAAATAAAAAAATGAGCAAACTTATAGACAGAATAAATAAAACATGTATTGTTTCATTAAAACATGATTTTGATTTTCAAGTTGCTCGAAATGTCTCAAAAGAGACTGTCATTTTATGATCTATATTGCAAATTTTTGGTCGGTATCCATCTGTATTATCGAAAATGTTTGATACAAATCGTTGCCAAAGTAATACAAAAAATTGAAGAATCATCTCAAAGTATGTTTTAAGAATTTTATTTATTCTGTTGATGTAAAACATATATACAAAAGTGATATGAAAAAACAAAAGGTATTGATAAAAAGTATTTTTGACACTTGAATTTCACTGTCCTAGAATAACAAAGGAAAACGTAAAGAAAACAAGGATATAATGTAAATGTTGGACGAAAAAAAAACAAAGAAATGGTTTTAAGTCGCAGTAAATCTAGTTGTCAAATGTTTAAACAATACAAGTCACTTATGAAAAATTATACAAACGTTAAAAATAAATGAGTCACGAGACGAGAAAACCAATTGATCGTCGCGACGAGCTCGCTGCAAGTCGCAAAAACAACAAAATATTAAAAACTCTTTTTTCGGATAACAAGTACAACCTTAAAAGAAGAATCACGACGTAAAAGCTCGTCACGGCCACCAACTTCATGCACACACTCACATCGTTCGTTGGATTAATATAATTTTCTACAGCTTCGCATCATGTTTTACTTTTAACGCATGATATTATCGATTGAAATTTAACAGATTGTCAGAATGTCGAGAAATAATCAAAAGAGAAACAATCAAGCTTCGTAAGCATTTAAAAGCTGTTTCTGCAACAATTCAAAGGCAATGCTGGAATTTGATGGTAATTTTGGTTTCTTGTCGTATCAACTAATTTTACAGACAATTTGATACCTGAGTTATATGGTATACATGAGTTACAGTTGCGATCAGTATATAAAGAGGTCTGATTTTAAAGTCACCAAAATGTTGGCACTACACAATGCCAAAATGTTAGATCTTTAAAAACAGACAGAAAAATAGAATTAATCTGTGATAATTCTCTAATCGGAAAAATTATTTTTCGTAATTTGAAACCTTATTCAACCTCGGCGGGTGTACTTAATTATAATCGCTTGCAATCGTCATCACATAAACACGGCATTTCAAAAATAGTCCAAATTCCAATAACGTACGATGGCGAATCGCGCGAATATCATTAATTAATATCATCGACGGGTGTACAAATATTCTCTCGTGTGATGATTTTCGGTTCGCTTACGTATTAATTCTTAGGCGTTGATGAGGGCTCTTATTCTTTTGATCGAACTTATTTCGATTGCGCAAATCAAAGGATTAGAGTAGAGAATCCGACAGGTTGTTATCGTTTGTTTATGGTTTTGCAGGGGACAAACAATTTCTTCAGTTAAATAATATAGGCACGCAGATCGCAAGGGTCCTCTGTCTTTTAACAGCTTTGTTTCTTGTATCTATTAATTTATTTGTTTGTTTTTTTTCTTTTTTTGATAATCATTACTTCACTTTGCGAGATAAAAAGTTTTTGAACTATGTCTCATGTAAAAACATTTTACAAATCGATTATATGTTACACATATCAAATGTCAAGAGTCAAAACTTTTCACATGGTATACTCATGATATAAGAGTGTCAAATAAGAGCACGTAAAATAATAATAAAGAACGAAACACTTTCGAGGCTAAATTTCTCGCGCACATACTCTCTCTCTCTCTCTCTCTCTCTCTCTCTTTCTTTCTCTCTCTCTCTCTCTCTCTCTCTCTCTCTCTCTCTCTCTCTCTCTCTCTCTCTCTCTCTCTCTCTTGCTCGCTTTCTCTCGCTCTCATATACACACATTAATTTACATGTCAAAAGCGTACGGTCGGATGAGCAACAGATAGTTAAACGTACTTCAAATTATTTAAAATTTGTTTATTTCATTTAATCTTTAACAATAATAAACAAATAATACAACAAGACAATTTTCCGTTTTATCTTTGTAATTCAAAATAAGATGTTTTTTTTTCACAGGTTGTCGTTTATTCTAATAATCGTTCACTAAGTCTTGTCTTGTGTCGTCATGCACTGCACTTGTTCTCACTCCTTGCTTCTTCTTTGTCATTTATCTATCGTTGAAAAAGCGGCGCGATTTATTCATTAGAAAAAGAATAATTACGACTCTCAATTCTATATCCCATTTGAAAATTTCATTGCCTCGTTCGCACACTGTCTTTCGCTCCCGCCCGATTAAATTAACTATTTATACACAATATATTATAGTAAATCGTAATCGTTAACTATTTCATTAACCTTAGGTTCGAGCGAGATGAACAGAGCTCGCCGATGCAGCAGGAACCGGAAACCGCGCGACCGGTTCGTCCCGTTCACAACGTCGGGACGAACTCTCGTGAACGTGAAAAAAGATGCCAACCGGTGCGCGATTTTCATACGCTCTTTCATATATTCGGATGAAACTTCCTCCTCCATCGTCTCGCGCATGCCTCCCTCAGTTATATTACAATGCGGGCTGTTATATTCATTTATATATATTTATATTTATATTTATATATAGTTTACTTTTCGTTTAGTTAGTAAATTCATTTATACTTAAGAACTGTACAAATTCAATGTTCCTATTGTGCGCGCCGAGTGTCTCATCGCCGCGAGATTCCTAATGCGAGTTAACTTGTGAAAGCACCAACCTCGTTTCACGTTTCCAAAATGGAAATAATTTCGTTTCCGGATGTTGTCGCAACCCTCGTGTTTACGTCTCGCGTGACATGTTTACTCGCGCGCGAGCACATCCCGGTAATGTACATGCCCGCCAAAAATTGCCTATATCACTATATATTCATCATCCTCACTCATCATCTTCGTCTCTAAAAGTAAATATATATGTATCGACACACGTTCACCATAACTTCGCACGCATACATATATATTTACGCAGCGATAAATGTATTATATAGTTGTTGTTTCGTTTTTTTTTGCATTCCGATTGCGATTGTATTAAAATTTAACATTTAATATTTTCAATCACTACAATATTACATCGCAATATTTGTCTGTTTGTGTGTGTGTGTAGTTTTTTTATTTTTGTACAAAGAACAATCACAAGAATTTCTTTTTCCGTTTGGCCGAGCCACGTTACCGCTTGTCGAGCTTTCACGCTTGCCTGGTTAAAAATGTTTTCAAAGTCCGTGTCTAGCTACGAACCGGCTCGTCCTCTACTGATGAGCGTCAGTCTTGTCTCTTCCAGGACTCGCTCAGTCTTCCGGGTCGTGTTTTGCGAAATCCGCGGCAAGAATTGTCGGCTCTTCCGGTGGTACCTTTAATGGCCGCCCGACATAGTTCGTTGGCCAGTTTTTCGTGCCATTGTCCTTTTTGTTTCATAGTACATGCCATCAAGTCTTACTTCACAGTGTTGTGCTGCAACAAATCACCAACAATTTCATTCTTTCTTTATTTATTTATTTACAAAAAAAACTAAATTTTCCAATTGCTTTTTCAGGTTTAAATCATGTACACCCAGAGAGAAACTCGCTTTAATTAACTAAACGGCTTTTAAACTTCGGCATCCAAATTTGGTCATTCCGTTTCTCGCCAACTGTTACACCGCGTCAAGTAATTAGACTTACTAACAAGAAACACATTTCGCGCGCAATTCTCGTTAACTAACGGCTTTTGCACTCTAAATCGATAATTGCCCGCTTGAGAAAAATATCTTTCTTTTTTTCTTTCTGTTTCTCTCTTGGTATTCCCCCCTTTTGAGGGTATAAAATAGTAAAAATGTCTGATTCAGTTTACCTTTATAAATGGTGACCGTAATATTCAGAAGGATAATGATACTGATTGCTGAAGGGCGTGTCACCTGGCGGCCGGTGCATCAAGCCCGCTGGCGGTCCTTCCATCATGTAACCCATCGTCGGGTCCGGACTATAAGCTCCACTTGGACCTGCAGACAACGGCGGAAACACTACACGTTACTATGGTTAGACCTCCGTTCTACGCCCGGCAAGCCGGGACTGTAATGGTCAGAGACGCTAGTTTGGCACGCTCTTATCTCCAACTACTGTTTATTCAAATAACTTGATATTTACTACCAAATTTGCAAGATACTGATTTGCACTTTTGCAAACCAAGTTATAAACCAAGTTTGAACTTAAATGATAAACAGCGTGCCAAGTAATAGCGCCTGACCCATGTTAAGTGTTAATGAAAATGCGAATGGAACAATGTTCAGATGTACTTCCGGTCAAAATTATTTTAATAACATTTGTTGCTTAGGTGTAATAAAATTTCAATTTTGTGGTTCCAGGCTCTGCCGTCGTCATGATTTTGAGCGTGGACTCGCGTGGATTTGCGCCACCCTAAGTTTTAATGTCGGGGTATCTTAATGTACATTGGTGGTGATAAATCACGAGACACTGATTGGAAGCCACCCTTCGGGATGGATCTGTTCGAGTGTTCGCAATCCTGAGTTTTGCCTCGCATCTTTATTGCGACAGAGAAAAGTATCTTTTCATCCCGCACGTTTATTAATTTCTGCCCGGTGGTATTAATGCGCTTCGCCATCACAACAAAGCATTTTTCACCCAAGCTACGGGTCCGCTGGTTTGATGTTTTTCTATTTCTTTATTTTCTTTTCTCTTTTTTTTTCATCGTCATTGCACCAACTGTAAATCAAGGTTTTAATGCAACTACACATGGCGGACTATTAGGCGATTATTCAAATAACCGGCGTATCCGGTGCAGTATATACTGTCGTCTCAGGCTTCAGTGCGGAATGTAGTTTCGTGTTATGGCCACTCCAACGATATCCTACTAACGAGGGATGCGCTTGTAGTGCGATTAACCCGCGCTATAACACAGCAGGGAGTCTCAGATAGCTCGCAGGCCACAATATGGGAAATTAAGGAAATACTAAGAGTCAACGAACAAGGTAAAATACCATCGAGAAATACTTCGTTTTCAATCAGGCTTATAATAATAACACAGTATATAGACAAAAAAAACTTTTGCGACAAATCCTCCGTTCGGTATGAATCGTCAGTTATATACAAGTAGGTGTCTAACTTTTCAATATGAGAAACTTTTAAAAAACGCTGTAACTTTTGTGCAACTGTAAAGTTTTTTAAAGTTGAAAAGTCTAGTTAAAAGGATCTGAATAAATGATGACAACTTTTTGTTTTTTTTCGTTGTTTTTCATTTTCGACTTGATCTGGACGACTAATTTTTGATCGGACAGGTTTGAGTGAGGTTGGACAGCGGCGATTAATTATGAAGGTGGCAATGGCGCCTATGAGCCGTGGGACGAGCGATTGGAAAAAGTCCGTGGCATGTAATGCAATAAAAGCATTCGGGTCCGCGTAAATCCTGCTCGCCATGGGACCCCTTTGCGAGGCCCGTGGTGTGGCGTTCGTTGTAATTTATTTAGAGGGGGAACGATGCCGGCCCTTTAATTGCCGCACGTTAAGCTGCGAGGAAGTATTCCGATGGAGGGTGATTTCATGGGTTCCCAACGACGTCAACGACAATCCAGAGCAGACGCAATTCGAACAAGGATAAAAAAGACGGCGTTGTTTCTTTTTGTAGCGCTAGATGCAGGTGCGTGTGAAAACACTGATAATTAGATTTTTGTCGGCGCGAAATCCCTGAGCGTTGATTTCGACGTAACATGAGAACGACATTAGTAGTAACTTATGGTCTGCGGCTTCTGTGCTGCCAACGAATCGAGGCGCTGAGAGGTCGGGAAGGTCGACGTCGGATGCTGCCGCGAGAGTTTGCGTGCAAAATTTTGCGTTGCTTGTTGCTGGCGACACATACTCCGCGACGAGTGTTTGCGTGACAAAGTTTCTGCGGAGTTTCCGAAACGACGATGTGGACCAACATCATTCGTGTTCAGTTCTCTGCAGGTCTTGGCGAGAAACCACTCGCAATTGGGGTTGGTCCCGACTAGCGTGATAGATATGAGTGGGTACAAGCGACAACTATCCGGAGTTCTCTCTGTTCCACCGGTGCCAGGGACAAAGTTAACTAAAGTTCTGTTTCAGATCTGATGCATGCACTTCTGACAAAACAGTTCACGCGTTGCTTCCTTGCTCTCTCTCTTTCTCTCTCTCTCTCTCCCCCTCTCTCCCTCTCTCTCTCTCTCTCTCTCTCTCTCTCTCTCTCCCTCCCTCTCTCTCTCTCTGCTCGTATGTTTTCATCGGTGACACAAATCTTCAAACCATATCAGACTCGGCATTTTGTTTGCGATTTATTTTCTACTGAGATATGGTATAATACTTTAACGTGAATTTTATTTGTGGATTTCCATCGGATTTATTTTCGGCAGGAAATATTTTGATGTATTTGTGGTCAGATAATTCTGATACGGGCTGCACGCTAACTGCGCAGGATTTCGGCAGCTTCCTTTGCACCCTCATCTGTATTTTCTCCTTGTTCTCTGCGAGGATCTGAATCGGATTCCAAGAGTTTGTCGAGATGAGCCCAACGGGGTTGGCAAGAAGGGGATACAGAGACTAGACGTTTCGTCGAGCGGAAACCGGAAATGTGCTCCGGAACCTTCAACAATCCCTCGATGAAACTATTGGTCATCCGCGACGCAATACAGGAAACACCGGATCTAATAATTCATTCGCTCGCCTGTGGAGCGTTTTTCATCAACTTGTGAATGTGTTAATCAATCTTTTTAAATCACCGTCAATTCCAAAAAAAATGTTAATATCAAGTTTTTCACTACTTTTCCTCTAAAAATTGCTTCCACTCGAAGAGTCTTAAAGTCTTAATTTGTTAGACAATTTTGTCAATTTCAGATGCGCTTTTTGGTATTAATGGACATTTTTTACAGTGTTCAACAGCGTCGAACAAAATTGTGAGATGTGAAATATTGATTGTTCGTTTTGTAATAAAGATGCATGTATTGTAATTTCGAATGTAATATTGTTCTCGTGAGTATCCGCAGGGACACTAATATGCTTAGCAAAGCCGCAGGAGTTGTCTCGGAAGGTCTGTCTGTGATGTAAGGCAGGATGTAATTGCGCGAATTTAATCAATGAGAGATGTCCCCCCCGCGAGGGATGCTTAGGTTAAATCTATAGCGAAGTCTTATTCAAGATAAACCTCTGTGCCTGTATAAACAGCGTGAGTGAGGTGACGTTCAATATTGATACCACCATCGGGAATATGTTGCTGGAATGATGAGACGATGAGGTCACGAGCAAAATTTCGAACAAAATTCAAACTCCACTATTTAAGGACTTTCATTGTTATTCATAATTCAATTATTCCTCTATATATAATATAAATTTCTAAATAGAGAGAGTTTTTCTTTTTTCAAAGTACGACTTTTCGTTGTTCCTCGGCCTTTTTTTCGTTAATCCACGTCATCGTTCTTTTGTATTGTTTTTCTTTTATTCTAGGCCATGGCTGCTTTTACTCATTCCACTCCATCCTCCTATATCCCAAACTTGCTCGTGTGCGTACTTATATACGTATACAAATATATCTTTACCCGGTTTTCATTCCCGGTGGTAGCAGGCTTGTGATATATGGTCCCTTGGAGGTCGATGACTTCCGCTATTTTTCTTCCGCTGTCTCCAGCAAGCAACTTCCTTTTTAACGTCCACGATCCTGCTTTTCAGCTGCATTTCGATCTTCATGGGTATCGTACAAAAAATGATGTCAACATGCTAATTGGGCCATGGCATCTAGTTTAAATTGAATTTTTTAATAAAAAATTATAATATTCATAAAAAATCTAATAAATAAATAAAATGTGAAATCAGTTTAGTTCAAATGTATCAATTTGTATTGTTTTTATATTTTTAAGTCGCGGAGTAAAATTATGTCTTGTGGGTTTGAATTGAAGTGATTTGGTATGCAAGAAATAATAAATTGGATTTTTTTTCATCGTTAAGATAATATATATCGTTTCATAGCGTGGTAGGGCTTTCTTGGATGCCATTACAGCGGGTGCTCTGATGGCAAAAGCGGTCTAAAGGGCAATGGTCATCTAGTCGTCCAGATGAGATAGAACAGGCCATTATGCTCGACCGATAAGATAGGTCCACCCTCGAACGTGAAACCGCCGGGCAGTTCAGCGAGAGGAGGGTTTGATACGGTGGACGCGATTCGGGACATGAAAAATCTAACCGGTAACGACCAGGATCAAACCAGAATGAAAAATAAATATAGCACACGTTTAGATATAAAAAGTGATTGGATCTTTGAACAAAATGAGAGAACTGAGTAAATTACACCCCCGTGATAGATTTTTTCAGTAAAATGAAAATTGGAGATAATCGAGGATGAAAAAAAAAAAACATTCTACTGGTACAAATATTCAGTGTGATAAGCCATGACGAAATTTGGGGTGGCAAAAATGAAAAATGGAAACTAATTCATGGAGATGGAGGTTTTTGCTCGGGAAGGGATATGAGTAGACGTTCCCGCCCTTGAGAGTCGGACCTTTATCTTTCTAAGGCGATCGTGACCGGCCCGAACTTCATTTCCGTGTCCAGAATGAGCCAGATAGCCAATTCATATCCGTCCAAAAAGTCAAGAAGTGACATATTAAAATGTTGATAATCTTTTGCTCGAGATTGTAAAAAGCTTGCAAGATGCTTTCTCATCGAGTCGCACACCATTTATGTCCGCAAGCTTTGGGCTAAATAATAACCTCTCTATAAGTCGGTCGTTTGTATTCGATGACTTGCTTGCCAGCACCCCATTTCAATTAACGTATGATCTACGTCGTATAAGCCCTCGCTGAGCATTACCTTTCAAATGTTGGCAGTCATAATGCGTACAGAGGATGGGTGCTCTAAGTAACCCTATATCACGATTACGTGATGATGGCCTATCGCTATTCTTCTTGAAACAAGAAAAAAAACCACTCTGTTATAGTTATTGCTGATGAGAGGCCTACCTAAGTTCCAATTTTTTCTTACAATTTGAACTTCCATTAATTTTCCAAAACTAGTTGAATTCAATTTCAAGTTGAATTCAACTTGAATTCAATTCAAATTGAAGTTCATTCAGAACAACAATAAAAAAAATATTTCTGAAAAGATTTATTTGAAAAAAATATATTTAAAAAAAACTTGCAAATATATGTTTTTCAAAATATATTTGAAAATATATTTGTTTAAAAGAAATGTTATTTTAGAAAAAGTTCGCCCCATAAAGTTGGCATTGGTTTCGTAAGCGAAAGTGGATTGTTGCCTATTGGCAGGCGTCGCAATGGAGATCAGACTACCGAGGCATGGCCCGCGTCGAGTATATAAGAAATTTCTCCCTTTTCTCGAAAAGGGTCGTTTTCATCGAATATTCCGAGTGGTCGAGTTGGACCCCATCGAATCTAGTAGACACGGACCATTCGTCACGCACTCGCTGAGAGCTTTGCTTCGATAACGCGATCCTTCCCTTTCTAGAGATATGCCACTTTCTGCGGAGCGCTATCTACTTTTCTGCGCTCCCTCTTTTTCGCCCCTCGCTTTTTTTCACGACATCTTTCGTCTTGGGCCATCAATCAAGCTTGTCAATTTGTAATGGCGATTCTCCTTCGCTGCCTTGAGACAGAATGGTCACTACACTTTTCCCTCTAATTTTCAAATTACTTTCATGGCAACGTTCACTCCTCTCATCTATAAATTTAAATTATATTAACGAATATTCCTTCTTTAGTCATCAATCTAAAAAAAAAACGATTTTTACTTTTTCTTATTTTTATTACATTTTCTGTAAGATAAAAACAATTCAAGTTATTCATGCATCTTCATTTCCAACTATATAGAAAAAGAGATGTCACAGTCGGTACTCGGAGCTCTAATGTCATGACAGGCTAAATGAAATGGATGTCGGTATCCCAAGATTGGAAAAAATTGCTCAAAATGTTTTCCCTTCTGACATTTTATTCGTGCTGTCCGTTGAGTCCAGTCACTTTAAGCTGGACAAAGGTGTTGCCTCGGTTGTTCGAGTCACCAGGGAATCGATCTCAAACTGTTCTTTCAAGATTGGATCTTTTCTGTTTCTTTTCTGACAGCCGTATCCTGCCCTCCTCGGGGACTGCAGTAGCTTTTCGTTATGATGACCTTTTGTACTTTTAGGCCAATTGAGAGCAATGACGAGTCGGAACAGTTTAAAATCCCGTATACTTACCGACGTTCCTATCAAAATGAGATCTTTAATCCTCAGTGATAAGAAAAAACTATATATATATATACATCTGAAGCAAAACAACCTGTAATTTTTATGTTAATCGGAAGACGGAGATTGCGAAAGACAATCAGCTGGAAATGGAGGCGTTGAGTGATCTATGGCAACCCCTGTCAACTGAGAAACTCGAATCCGCAAGCATTAAACAAAGCTGGCAATTATGGCCGTCGATACAAAACAAGTTGTCTTCGGCTTCAAGAAAATATGCAAGGGCTACTGTGCTCACATTCATAGACATCTATATTTCACTGCGCTCGTGTCAGGGGAGGAGTCCAAACCTGCATGAGCGATGTTTATTGACATTCAAAACGATTCGTGGGAAATCGTTTATCTTCGGACGCGCATTCGAAGTGGCTAATTAATTCAACACAAACAAACCTGACGTCAGATTGCTGCGATAATACTGATATAAATAATTACACGCACTCTCGAAGAAACAAAAATATGTAACGACTCCTTTGATTATAATTTGTTGGTGCGAATTTCTTGGGCTGATGTCAATTTCGATTTGATGCATTCCGTTCAAATCTTACTACACCATTGACGACGTACACGTTACAACGTTTGTTATGGTAAAATATGTCTCGAACGATCTCAGGCGCGCACTACATTTCCGGAACGAGGTAGTAAAAATGAAACGGCGTCATCCCCCCGAAGTGCTATAAAGCTATAAGCGTAAGCACAATTCACAATGATCTTTCGATAACAAAAGCACAAGTTTGGTTTTTATTTGGTCCCGAATATCAGATTACATTTTGATTTCTCGGAATAAACAGAGCGCGAGAAAGTAGAGGAAGAGGGGGGGGGGAGATTCGAAAAGAACGTTCAGAACTCGTTTC
The DNA here is from genome assembly GCA_030523145.1 of Trissolcus brochymenae. Lineage (NCBI taxonomy): Eukaryota > Metazoa > Arthropoda > Insecta > Hymenoptera > Scelionidae > Trissolcus > Trissolcus brochymenae. The sequence goes on from JAQQRF010000482.1 coordinate 40,392, forward strand.
CTTTTGCGATTGCGGAGCTTAATGTCCGAAGCGAAATTAGCAGTATGTTTTGAGATGAACTCCGCGGGCCTACGGATAGGCGCACCTTTTGTCGTAATGGTGGCCGCCGGTTGGGAGTGCTATCAATCATACTTTCATTACGAGGATTGCTTGCTCCGCCGTCGACTTGGTGCCTGCGGGACGCTGTTATTACAAGTAACACTGTACGCATTGTGTTGCGTCACGGATAATGCACCTCGTCGAACGATTCCTGATAATGCCCTCGAGTGCACAACAACTTTGTCGATCCGATCTGGTGATCGTTATTTCCATTCGTTATGTAGATGCAGTCATCAAGACGCGGCTATGAATATGAAGCAGCCCGATTGAAAAATATGCCGACGTAATCGAGAAAACCATTTGTTTTACAAAAATTTGAACAAAAATAACTAAATAAACCGAAAAAAAGAAAAATAAAAATCAGAAGCTATTGCGGAGTCGCGTTAAGAGAAATAAATGCTCTGATCAGGATTGATTTCACGATGATAATCTAACGAACATGAGTTTCCACTTTGGCCGAGTGGCTGTCGACTTTTCCTCCGGCGCAAGTAATTTTGTCTTCTCCTTGCCGAGTACCTTTGATTTTTCATATCATTTTTCATAAATCCGAAAAGTTAGCCAACTGTAGAGAGTATAAAAAAAGAGACGTTTCTCGCGTAGAGAAATTTCATTGCAATAAATGAATAAATGTGGACCATTTGTTGCGTGGGGTCAAAAACAAATGTTGACATCAAGTCGAGAAAGCGTACGTGAAAATGTTTACTCGAACAAAAAAAAAAAAAACAAAAAAAAACAAAAGAAAATAACCTAAACAAGAGCCTCTAAAGGAGCAGCTGTGTGTTGGCGGATCGTAAAAGCCGTTCGATCACCGCTACCAATTATCCTGCTGTTATCCGAGGGTTATCCGAGACGTTATCCACAGCGTGGACCCTCATGGTAAGGAGCAACTTGCGTACCCTCGACTCTTCTTTGAGTCGTTGTTGTCGCCTTTTACTGCAAACGAAGTGATTCCCTCCTCGTAAAGGTGACGTTCTTACAGATTACACGCACATGAGACTATTACTTCGTCCCTAGTGCGCATCCGTGACGTGTGATGCTTCCGCGCAAATCGATCAAACCTACCCTGCTGTGTTAGACGAAAACAATTCCGTGCAATCCCCTCAGTAGACTTGAAATTTTCATGCTTTAAAATTTAAAATGACTTTCGGTACATCTGAGAATGCTTTTTGTGATTCGTGTTGAAGTGTGAAGATTTATCATTTTAATTCAGACTTCACTTACCAGCTCGATTACTTTGATCAATCATTGGTTGAACGATTCTGCGCCTAGCATTAATAAACCTGCAATCACAAAAAATATACTTGATTAAGAAATTGTATCAAATTGAATAATAAAATTAAAAATCACACAATTGCAAAACATCAGGAATCAAAGTTTAAACAAGATATAACATATCTTATATTTTCAAAATAATGTTCATAATGATAATAGAAAACTTTTATCTTTTTTTTTCTAAGGAGAAAAAGTGAGCAGTTTGAAATTTCTTAAATTTCCATTTAACGTATATTTATTTGAAAAAAAAAGAAATCGAAAAAATTAAACGGGCACTTGACGAACAATAGATTTGTGGTTACGTTTGTAGTTTTGGCGGAGTCGAATGAGCATCGGGGCTGGGAACGGCGAGGGTTATCAGGGCCGGGCAAGGGGCGAGAAAGGAATCGTACGTCAGCCGACGTCAGCGTCGCGGCGCCCTAATGGGTGCAGACGCCGGAAGTGATTGGGTTTTTGCTCGACTGACTCGGGCTGCAGCCCCAGCCATCCGTGCCCATCTCTGGAATTCGGTTTTCCTGTCCAGAGAAGCACGAGTAAAAGGCGAACGCGCGATTGTGATAGACCCCAGTAGACCGACTTGCGTTTTGCAGCTCGTCTTTCTTGCTCGAGACTCTTACGCCTGGTCGCATCTTCAGGGGGAGTCTTATGAATAATAATTACTCAGATGTTAAGCGCTCCCCACGACCGCGAGACTTACTTTTTCATTCAACTTTTGCATCTGATTATTTAAAACTGTCATTACTAACAATTTTAATTAAATAAACAAAACAAAACCATCAATGATTTAATTGAAATTGAAATTTTGTTTGGTAGTGCTTTTAAAATTGCAATACAGAAAAAATAGTTGTGAAGATATAACGTTAAACAAACTAACACTCAGGCGTCTGGGACATGAGTGGCGCAAGGGCGTCCTTGCCATCAGCCCTTGGCGATTCTGTAAGCTACTGTGATTCCCCTTTGGCGGCGGAGGCGGCATGTCACAGCCAGCTGACTCGCACTCTGGCGGCCACCCCATTGCTGAAATATCGCCCGAACAATAGCGTTCGAACGTGAAACAAGCATGAGGCAAAAACAAAGAGAAACACACAAGAAAGAAAGCCGCGAAGGATAAACAAAAAAAAGAACGTTTTGTCATTGAGAGTGATCTCGCGCTTAGCGAAATTAAAGTAATCTCAAAAGGTTATGCACACGAATGACACACCGGTCAGAAATATCGCATCGTCCTGGAAAAAGGACGTAAAACACAAGCGGAAGGTGGGGTTCCCTGCACGACCTGCCACACCGTAACTAAATTTAGTGCACTCCGCGCACTGCGAACATGAATCATGCGCGTGGATTCCCTCGTACGCCATATGTTTACAATGTCCTATAAAAGAATAGTAAAATACACATAAAGATGGGCACGTTTTTACCGCGTTTGTAAAAATGTTACGACGCGTCGTTTCTGATATAACGGTGCTGCAAAGTGAAATTTACGCGTCACTCCTCTCGCACGACGCAAATAATCAAGCCGAATTATAATATACATACTCGTTGAAGGCTGTTTTTTTTCCAAATATTTTTCAACAGATACACTGAGAAAAATTAGCCAAGTTAAAACAGTTGATGTAATCTGTCAAACTGCTGTCACAACTATAACTTTTAGTTGAAATTCGTACAGCTGTCATTTATCAGTTAACATAACTCATATTTTCTGTTCAATTGAGTAAGAAGAAGTGTACTTTTACTGATCCAAAATTTAAATGTTCACATTTTGTCTGTAGTAAACTTTCTACTTCAACAAAAAATTATTTTAAGTTATTACATTTTATTTCTCTTTCCGTGAAAAGAAAAGCTCCCTAAACATTTTTACATAAAGCAATTTTTGCTAAATAGTTAAATTTTGTTTACACATTAATTTACCCTACTTCTTTCTGAATAATTTTATAATTTGTCAAAGTTGAATTCAAGTGTTAATAAAAATTAATTTTTGAGTTGTTTCAATTAAAAGAAACCCTTTATCCTGTCAATCTGTTTATCGTTATTTTATCAAACAACTTTCATATTATTCTATCAAATTAACTGAGTTTCCAGTTATTTTCACTAAATTTTTCAGTGTACAATATTCATCTGAAAACTCAGTTCGATTAGCGAAGTGAACGGAAATTTTTTCTCAGTGTTACATTTACACTCTCGTGATATGTTTCCCGATGATTATTACGCTTGGTTACAACATTTAGGTCTGCGACCGTTCGCAATTATTAGTGGAGCTTCCATTAGTTAACTGCAGTCAATACACGTTGTACGAGGTCTCTCGCATCAAAACGTCATTACTGTCTCAAACACATAGGCACGGTATAGTAAGAGGCGTGCAAAGGCCGCCAGTCGATGGCACACGAGTGAATGAGTGAGATAGAGATAAATAGAGAGAGATAGATAGAGAGAGAGACAGCTCGCGCAATGCTATCGGTAATTAATTTTGCCATACTGAGCACTACCAGCATTGCTAATGCGAAGGGTTGTGGCGGCGAGAAAGGATGAGATTGTCTCGTAATGACCCGCCATTAGAGAACATGCTCGATGAAATGGCGAGTGAAGAAGAAGGCAAAACTAAAAAAGGAAATGTAAATTATCGCTATTGGAAGGACATACTTTTTTTTTTTTTTTTCGTAAGACGAAAACCTCGCAACTACAGATCGATCTCGGGGATTTAATTGGTGTGTTCGGCACACCGCGTAAATTTTGTCGGCCATCGCACGCTCGGTTTCAAAACAATTATATAAATTTGAGGCGGCGATATCCAGAATGGAAAAAGCGTTTTCGCCCGGCGATCATAGATTAAATGCAGCGAAACGGGGTCTCGCGATAGTGGGCTATCAGTGACATGTCGCGTGTTAAATTGCACTGTTGACACGCATAACTTTGTCGCTCGCATATTCATTCCGCGTGTGTGTCTGTCCGATTGCACCAAATTTGAATATCACCCTTTCTTTTTCTCTCCGGTGAACGCAAGAAAAATTTGCAACGAGAAGGGACAGACGACACTCTCTGCGCCAATATTGCGGGCAATTAATGTAACACGTGCGCCAGGTAGACACATGCCGCATGACGAATGTGCCCGTGCTCGAAATTATGATCGGTCTTGCGCGCGTGTGTTTGCCGCACTCTTGCATATGTTCTCGCGAAGGATGCACGCGTTAATTACACCGACTAATTAAAAGAAACGGTCGGCTTATCGGAGAACAAATGGCTCGTAGGGTCAGCAGCAGATGTCCCAACTATTCAATAAGTTGCGCTCACCCCGGGCGCGTGTTAAGATTGCGCTATTGTCGACTTCATCGGTTGTCACGTAATCGACTGGCGCCATGTTTTTGGTGCGCCCTGGAGAACCCTCTGCGAGGGGTTGGCAGGTTCATTCGTAGCAAGTTATTGGCCCCGCAGCTGTCGCAGATTGTCATCGGCCAGCTCGGGGTCAGACTCATCTCGAGGCCGAGGTCGAGGCTGATACACACCTCCATTTAAGCCCTGTTACACACCAGGCGCTGGCAGTTTCGACGGAGGCGTCAGCTTGTAACGTTCTCTTAACTTGCCCAGCGTATAGCTACGTTCGCGCGCGCAAACACACACATACACACACTTATTATACGCGCCTGCTGACAACATTATGAAGTGCATGTCGCGAGCTTATGTTTCCCTCGCCTTGGCCCACGTGCGCTCTTACCCTTGACAATGACAAATGGCTCAACCCGATGTCTATATTCGGATCATCGTTTTCTAATCGTGCATGTCTTCAACCAATCTTTCAACTTTTGAATATTAAATCGCAACCACCGATGAGTGGAACGGAGTATGAGAGATAGAGAGAAAGAGAGAGAGAGAGAGAGAGAGGCGTAAATTTTGTTTGCGATGAGCGACAGCGCGCACGCGCAATTAGATTTATTCGAACCCGGGGACAATAGATCAACAGCGGATCGAAATTAATCCGTGTTTGTTTTGAGTCACTGTCACAATGTCGTCATCGTTTTGTCCCAACCGTGCATTAACATTCGCCCAGCTTATACACCATGCGGTGCTCTTCATCGTCGCTTAATCACATCCCCGGGTCGTAAAGTATACGCACACCGACGCTTTCGAACCACCATCTCTAAATCTTCTATATCTCGCATCTTGGCACTTCCCACCTGCGACTTACAAATTATCACAACTGCAGTCACACATTGCTTTGTCGTTCATCTTTACGATTCATCGGTCAAAAACATATTTGCATTCCCACTTGCTCTATTAGGATGAACTGAACTGGATACTAATAAATACAGATAACCTCTTCCCCCCCCCCCTCTGCCCGATAAGTTAACTCAAAATTGTGAACACTAATACTGACAAACATAAAATAAGTTTCATTCAGAAATTATCATGCTGAGAACTGTCTTGAAACAAAGGTGCTATTTATTGCTATAATTTCTGTGGTGCTTTATGGATCTAAAACGCAATAAACAATCAATCACTCAATCTATATTTCTCTTTCTCTATCACTATCGATATCTTTCGTCAAGATCGGCGTAAACGATAACCAAAATAATAATTGGACAACCAAAAAATATCTCATGAAAGTGTGTATTTTTTGAATGCAAAAATAATAATTTATGAAGGAAAAAAAAAGGAATAAAGTTATATTCAAGATTCTTGCAGCGAATTTCGTTCACGTGCTACGTGTTCGTTTTAAAATTCGTGTCTCCTGTTTTCAGGGCTGCTTCGCCGCTTGCATTTTTCACCCCGTCCTCTCTTTCTCGAAGCTTTAGGCTCTTTTTCGTGTGCGCAGAATTCGTATCCTCAAAGTCATAAAATCTGCGCTTTATGCGACATCCGCAGTAGGTAGGCGCTGCTCATCTCGCCTGGTATCTTGCAAACTTCATGAAGATATGTTAATGCATGGTTAAGACGATGCCGAAGTGTGTGTCCCCCCTCCCCCGCCCCTGTGTACCCTCTTTTGTGTCCCTGATCACGAAATTTTCTCACGAGAAATTTAGAGTCTTATTTTTTCCCTTTTTTTGACTCGTATGCTTATTCCTTCAGCCGACTTTTGTATTCGAAAAAACTTCCGCCGTCTTGTGAGGGTAACAATACGTTATGCAATCGTGCGGATAGAAATGGCGTGTTACATAGGCTGGAAAAAAACGCATAAAGCGATGCCTACGTCGACAAGAAATGTTTAGGAAAAAAGATTTGACGAGCAAAAAATGTAAAACAGAGCTCTTTAGGGCCATCCAGTGGTCAATCTGAGCCAGACACTTATCTTTGAGTTATGACAGGACGATCTCTCGAACATCTAAGTATTCGGGAGCTAAAAAAAATTGTTCGGTCAATTGCAATAATATCCTCTTGGTAGGAATTAGTCCCGGGAACGTTGATCGAATTTAAGGCGAACTGATAATTAGTCGAATCGGTGAGAGTTGAATGTTGATTGCGAAGTCAAAGGAAATCGGATTATACGGTTATGATCTGAATAATGTATGTACCGGAGCGAGTGCGCGCGTCCTTTAAGCACCCGCACACATGTATCTCAGGCTCTAAGGGTTGTGTGCTCATTTCGCGCGCTTCCATGTAGGGAAATGTAGGGGAACGATGCTTGGAGAGATAAAGGGTGTATCGTCCGTAAAGATCGAGGGTACGACATGTTTTTCTAGACAATTTGTTCGGCAACATTAATCAACGCTCATACGTTGAAGACACGGTTGGATTTGAAGAATAATTTAAAAGGCCGTTACAGCTGAGACATAGACGCAACAAAAAAAGGAAATTAATGATAGTTATTTTTGATGAGTTATGGATCATTTTATTAAATTTTTTCGTCGTCCTTAAAAATAACGTTCTTGCTGCTGTTCTAAAGAAAAAAAACAACAAAGTAATTTGAGTAATAATTTTTGATTTCGAGAGCGGAGTTTATTTGATGAAACAGGTGCTAAATATTAAACGTTACGGTTTGCCATGAAAGATGCGGTGTCAGTACCATCTGATATGCCGTGCGACAAAGCCGGCGCGCCAAAATTCATTTTCAACTGGGTTAATATTGATCGCGCGCTTTCCGCACTTATCTAAAGGAAATGAGCTTTTATTGTGGAGAGAAAATTTCTCGTATTTCCAGATTTAGCCATTCATTTTGAATCGAACTCGAGTTCATATTTACTATCGGTTCGGGCGTTTCAAATTCACGAAATGAAACTTATCGTTTGACACCAGGTCGGTGAAGAATTACGTGGTTTAAACTTATCGAAAGTATTTCTCGAGGCAAAAGCATTCGCAGCCTCGTCCATCAGGCTTTCACGAGACTGAGGACGAAAATTACCTTCCTTATCGAACGGTACTCCGTATAACTTTGGATTAATCCGCATTTATATTTTAGCCCGGGCTAGCACGTGAACCAGTGAGCAGCCCCTTCGAGCACAACACGGTATAAGCACAATACCGTGCGATGATTATCAGCAAAACTAATTTCGTGGATGCTACGCTACATCCCCTTGTTGCACCGGTGTTCCGTCGCTGGCGTACAAGCTTGAATTTGAGAGAAATGAAAGTGCATTGTTGTATCACTTGAGGCGCCAGATGTGCGTTGCTTATACGCGACTCCCATCAGCTTGGAACCAAGCTATATATACTTATACGGTAGGTAAGGAAATAAAAGTAAATTATTACATGGCTGGTGCATCACATGTGGATAGAGCGCTCTTATCAAAAAGCATAATTTGTTGCCAATCGAGTTTGTACATAGGGATAATTCAAGCGAAGAAGATATTGCACGCATGCCACGCATGTTCTGCTATTTGCAATTTTCATTATCTTGCCACGAAGAAGAACATTAAGCTGCTACAGCACGTAGAAAGTTAATAGAGGACTGCTCTATAACCGGATATGAAAGATCCCATTGGGGCGATTGCTATAGAAAATGGTCATTTTCCATTTTTCTTTTTAATATGCTTTCCTCTGGGTATCAGACCTGGAATAAAATCATCTCAAAACAAATGAAACCAAATTTGAAAGCTTTCTGTTGCTTAAATTGGCAGCTGATAGGAGAAACAAGATAAAGGTGTTTGGCGGAAAGACGTAGCTTGTTCCTCGATATTGGCACCCCCGTGGAGGATAAAACACACGGGGGATATACTCATGATAATTTTCGATCCCATTGGCCGGTCTCACACGTGTGTATGTGTGTGCGATAACAAAATGTTGCCGAAATCTGACAAAATTGGCCGAGTATCGCGCGGGGATCCCAAATATGCAGCGGTGTTTATTGGCTGCTTTAAGATCGTTTCTATGCACGACACACGGTCGCTAAATAATGTTCGCCCGGTTTGTCCCTTGGCCCTGACTTTTTCTTCGATTTGACCTGCAGTCATACGAAGAGTATCTGTGCGTGCGAAATATCGTCGTTATGGTAGTGGACAGATATAAAATATGAAAGCCCAGTAAACTATCAAGAATCTTCTTTCTTTTTCACGATTTCATACCTCGGCAAAATTTTCTTTTTCTTCTTTTTTTTTTTTTTTTCACCTCAGCTCAAATTACACTACAAACAAAAATCAACTTATAAAATAATGTTTAATTTGATATCATTTTTTGAATCAGTATTTTTTACTTTTATTTTTTCATTTTAATTTTGTACTTTATACGTTTATTTGATGTTGAAGGATATCTGTTTTGACAAATCATTTATAAGTCAGGTTTTCGCGAGAGGCGATAATAAGAAGTGGTTAATACATAATTCTTGGCTTCTTTGACTTAAACAACAGACTTTAGCGTGACGACTTGCGTGTTTTCATCACGCAAGGCGCGCGTGGCGTGCAAGCTAAGGGTTGAGTTGGCGAAAGGGTTGCACGCCCCTTGGGTTCTCTGGAGAGCAAGAAGGGGTAATACTCATTCGGGTGTAATCGCGCTCGCAAAACTCCATCACACTTTGCTAATAGAGCAGAGCGAGGGATCGAATGGATAGGCCTCGCAATATAAACGCTGTTTTGCCGTCACGCTTAAGGGTTGAGTAATGGCCAAAATGTATCGATAATGACTACTTTTTCATCTAATATTTAGTTTCCTAAAAGTGTTCCACCGAGACAACGCCCGGTATCTCTTAATGTTAGATTGTCATTGGGCCGAAAGTTACTTGATCATCATTTCATGAAAAACAGATTAAATTGATAGAACCAATAATTTTGTTCAATTAAGATAAACTATGTTAAATGAAATTTTGATCAAGAAATACATATTTTTAATATCTAAAATAGTATATATACAAAAATAAAGAAGCTAAAAAAAACTTGAGATGAAACAGCTGAAAGATGCAGTTGTATGACTGCAAACGTGAGTTGTTGTTAGCTCGCGAATTTATTCTTAGTGGTGACTTGAGAAAATGTCTCGATAAGTTTGAAAATGTGCAAAAATGAAAGCTAAATGTGTAGATTGAACGAATTGTGGAGTATAAATAATGCACGCTTCCCTTGCACGTTCGTCTTCTTTATCCGTCTCGCAAATCCTAAAGTACATAAGACTCGTCCGAAGGGCTAGCAAGGGTATACCGCATGATACCAGGGCGAGATAATCCCGGCTAATGATAGCCAGAACAATTACGGCGGACTTGGAGATGGGCCGAACGAAACCGGATTGGAGGATCCGTCCTTGCGCCAGTGATGGTCCACATTCCCCTGAGAGCTCGATGTACCCTCTGTCCGACGACGATTCAGTAACCTGAGTTATTTATTGTTTTAAATTTCAGATCCCCATCTTGGCCGTATGAACTTGAACGCACGTCTAATTGATATTCATCAGTTATCAATAAACTAAAGACGCAGCGAGTTGCCGACACACTCGTTGAGGTCATGATCACCGAGGTAACGGGCGATTCGCATTCAATTAGAATACAAATTCTTATTCGTATGTACGAGGAGCAACGCAAGCGTGGCTTAAACTTGGAGAAAATGTCGAAACGGCAGTAGTGCCGAAACAATTTAGGAGTAAATAAGCGTTGGCGCGGATGGCACACCTGTGGAGCAAATTTACGAAATGTTTATGAACGTCCAAGGGGGGAGATTTCGCTCCACCCAAGTCACCACCGAAGAACCTCTTTTCAACCACCTTTTTTCTTTTCTTCTTTTTCGTACACCCAGTGAGGGACCGAAAAAGTTCATCGACGAAATTTCATATTTACGTTTATTTCTTATTTCAACGTCCGATCGTTTAGCTGCAACTGATAACGATTAACTACATTCTAATCATTTTTATGCGACGATGGCAAAACTTAAGTGGCGTGCCTGCAGGTTCTCCGCTGGTTATTCTCTTTCTCGACTCCCTAGAGTTATGAATGTGCCCAATTACATCTTAAAAGCCGTGCTCCATTAATTTTCACAGCTGCTGCCGCTTAATTGGGAACCCGACCCTGATAATAAACCCTGGTGCGTCGAGCCTGCAGCCGAAGCTCACTACTGCATTTACGACCGGGATATCATAGCCTCTTCGTTTTACATCTACTCGGCATAAAATGTTACATTGTTAGGCTCCGTTGACGGTTGCGTGGATCCATCCCAATTTAACACCGCGGCCTTGAACTTGCTGATTAAACAAATTGCCACGCCATTATCAATGCGAATCGCTACAAACTGTCGTCAAACTTTCACTTTCTCTTTCACTTTCACTTTCACCCTCACCCTCACCTCACCTCACCTCACCTCACCTCACTTCCCCTCACTTCCCCTCACGGTTTTGTACAGAACCGTGATCCTGACTGTGATCCTGACAGATCATCATCGGGGAAGTTTTATAATGTGACCGTGACAAGCAGATAAAAAAAATGAGAGAAATAAGAGACCGCGACAGAGCCAAGTTAAATGTCCAATAAACCATCGGCATTCCGCAGACCGGTGCAATGATGCGGGTCCCTTTTCAGAGATTGCATCATAGGAAAAACTCGACTTTTCGTACGCACACACACAATCCGGGTCGCTTTATTCTTGGAGCAAAGAAAAGCGAAATCAATACATCGGGCTCCAAGAATACTGGCAGGATTTTCTTTCTAAAAATATACTCGTTTGATATCGTTTTCTAGAAAATCATTATGGTCAAATGGGATTGGACCGTCGATTTGGTATGAAAAAATTCAACGAAGGGGAAAAATTGTCCAGCGAAGAAATTTATCGGGGAAGAGTTTGTAAAACAAAAAGAAGAAAAAAAATCTTTTGTTTGCAATCTGAAAAAATTGGATCGTGTGTGCGAGAGCGACGCGTAGGTTGCAAACTATTAAAAGTGAATATTTTGTGAGATTTATGTTGTTTATCCGACAGTTAGTACACAATACTTGGTAGCCAACGATCGGCCATGTGTTGCGTGCAAACACATCTATCATTGCCCTCGCGCCCAGCGAAGTCATTTGTCGTTAGTGATCATTGTATTTCTACAAACAATGGGAAAGCCTTTGCATAGCAAACTTATATCCTCAAGAGCGGTATCGCTTCTTGGCTGAAGACTATCAGAAATTGGCAGTTACACCGAGGAGAGGTTATCTGACGAAAAAAGAAGATCAGCACTTCAATTCACGTATTTTCGGAGTCGCGTATTTTGCTCCATTTTGCAGGGCAGTTCGTCATCCGGTCGGACCCGCAGTTTGGATGGAGGAGGATTGGAGTCTGCTGCGGGGTAAATGGAGGATGAGAAGGAGGGGTTCGCCGGTAGCAGCGGCGGCGTGTTTGCAGATCCTCTATCTGGAGCTTCGCCCGCCCCGCGATCCACCCCACACCCATAACCCTCCTGGAGTCCGGGATGCTGGGTTTGGGGTAGCGGCAGGCGGCGCGAGGCAGATAAGAGAATTGCACTGTCAAGCCGGAATGATATATTTGACCAACATTTCCATATAACCCCAGCACAGGCGCTTCGCGCGTCACTCGGCAAACCGAGCCTCCCTTTCTCTACCCTATTTTCTTTCCCATCCTTGTCCCTCCTTTTTTCTCTTCTCTTTCTCTTTTTATTTTTCAGTCAACTTCTCTCAATTCATTCTTTGTTCACTTCCGTTACCCGTCATCCTCTCTCTTTTTCGAGTAACTGTCTTTTCCGTTCCTTTCATCTCTGTATAATACTTTTTTTTTGCCAACAAATTTTAAATCAACGTGGCTCTGTTTGCAACCTTATGATTTAACTCAAATGGTACTTTTCATTTGGGCTACTGTGCTTTTCGAAACAGCAGTGTCAATCATTATTGGTAATAGAGCTGCATTGAACAATCGGGTCCTACCGTTTTGTTCTTTATAATCTAGAGCTATCTTCTACGTGAGGATGAACAAAATAAAACAAAATAAGAAAAAGAAAAAAAAACGGCCCAAACGAAGACCGGTGAGCTTAAAAAGGAAGACGAAAAAGGATAAGGATATACGACGATATTATCTCTTCTCCATACCACGCGAGTTCCCCGTGGCACACCAAGAGGAACCCCCGCCGGGCACTGCGTGTGTTAATTTGAATCGAAAGAGATTACGCGGAGACTCCCTGTAGTGAGCAGCCATTTTGTATCAGAATGTCGATAAACGAAGTCAGTTCAGGCGGCTCCCTTTTGCTCTGTCGTTCAGAAACCGCTCTCTTTATAGAATTACTGTTGATTATAACGAGAAATGCTGAAGAAAAATACTTTATTTTTTCTTCTTAATCACTCTTCTCCGCACTTTCGTACATTTTTCATAAACTATCACATTTTCGTTTGAACCTCTCTTGAATTTTCGACCGAATGTTCATTGGCGTTATGAAAACGTCACTCATAATAACATGGACAATCAAATGTTTGTCCGACTGCATCACGACGCTATTTGTCTCGTGCGCCAGAGATCATTGTAAGCGTGGAGCGTTGTTGTCCCTGCCGATTGTTTAATATACAGCCGATTAAGCGATCATGGTGCGATCCCGGGATAATCGTGCTGCATCATTTAACGTAGAATATTGTCTCCACTGATCAAATTCCAACACCAAACTTGTGGATTCGTATTCGTTACCTACACGAGCCATACAAATAGTTTTATGCAAATAGTTTCAATGGACGTGAAAAAGGATATTCATCTTGTTAATTTATTTAGTAATAATAAAAACAAAAAATGCGAAGAATAATTTCACAAATAAAAATATTGTATGAAAAATAGGATGTAATGATATTACCAATTAAGATATTAGACTTTGCAGAGAATTCATTTTAGATTTACTGCAAAAGGAAGATGATTGTTTTCGTAAGTTTGTTTGTAAGCAAGACACGTTACTTGGTTTGTTCCCCACCATGTTGATAAAGACATAACGATATGTCACGTTCACCCTCTGGTATCAAATCTTTTCTTTTCACCAATCTCCATTAGCACAGCAATGGACAACTCGCTCTGATGAGAAAAAGTGATTTCCTCATTATATGACATCTCCCAATCGTTTTTCTTGATTTAAAAACTTCCTCGTCGAGTTTATTTTCCATCAGACCAACGTTTGCTAATTATTTACGATTCCTTATTATGATTGGAGTTTACAATCTCGTCTGCGTGTAATTAAAGTTTCTATAAAAAAAAAAACAAAAAATACAGGAACATGACAAAAAGTATCAAGAAAGATAACGTTCGTGAAATCGCCACAAAACGCGTTAAACGTTCTTACGGGTCATATCAAGTTGCAGGACAAGAGGATATCGCGTCCTTCGACATTCCATCTCTAACATGGCGGAACGTTTATCGTGCGTAGCACTCTATGTATTTAATTTTTTTTCTCCCTCTTTTTCTCCATTCATGCACAACTGTAATATAAAAAAATTGCAGCGAATAGCGTGGTACGAACAAATAAAGCGTGGTTGATTACTAAAAGGTGTACGCCAATCAGATATAAGAGAGAAATGACGCGAAAGCTTGTTCGTCTGCGCGGTAATAAAATCCTCTTATAAATTACGTTCATTTTATTTCAGCGTCTCGTGTGCTTTTCATGCGATATCGCAACCGCCGCGATTTCGTTCCGCGTATACGTATCTCGGATGAATAGTTTTGGATATTCAAATCACAATTCGTACTTGCATTTAATCTCGTGGGATGACTTTCCCTCCGGTTCTCTAGCTACTGTTCTATGTAAGACACATCACCCATTTCAATTACGATCATACAATTGCGGGTAATTTTTGTGAGTCCTTTTTTTCGTCATGTCTCTCGCGTACGAGAAATTAGGCAACATTCGTTCGCAGCCGCGGGCAACCTTCGTAATCCTGACAGCTGGACATGAGTCACGGTTAGGCTCGTCGCGCACAATAAGCTCGGGAAAGAATTAATTCGCGAGTTTTCCATTCATGCACTTTGTGTGGCAAATTTTTCGTGATCGAAAGTATAAAAAGTGTGGAGAAAAGTGGGAATAAAAAAAAAATTTTTAAAAATGAAAGTAAAAAATAGACGTTTCTCTTTCGTTTGCATCTTTATTCCTTTATCCACCGTTCCTTTTTCCACGCAACCATCGAGCATTCTTCTATTTCATTGTCGAGAAAACCAATTTCCTGGTACCTAAATTACGTGCACCAGCGAAAAAGCCCTACCAGTAATATCGCAAAAGTTTCTACCTCAAGTCTAGCGTGGCAAAGTGAAGCGAAAGAGAAACGATTATTACAAATATCGTAGTGTAACAGAAACGCTAGTCACAACGCAATAAAAACGTTGATTTAAAATATGTCGTTGTTCAATTTCAAATTACAAACAATATGTTAATTCAATTTTTTTGTTCCACACTGCCGATGCAAATTTTCAGGGATTTTCGTGTTGCATCAGAAAAAGAAAATAACATCTCGTATTTTTTTCTAGGTCGACGACAAAAATTCCAAATGCAAATTTTTAAATATAGAAATATATTTATTCCATTTATTTTTACTTTTTCATTGCAATACGGATGGTGTATTTTAACGCCTGTATTTACATTTATCAAACCCCTTAAATAGAATCGAATTTTTATTGAATTCTCACACAAATTTTGTCGCAAAACATGTCGATTTTTTTTATGTTAAAATCATTATACTTATAACTCACGTAATGTTAAATAAAAATTAAATCGGTTATCTCAAAAGTGTTGATAGAAAAAATAAATTCATCTTCAAATCCTGATTTTAATCTAAAAAACGACTATCAAAAAACGAAAAACGTTTCAAAGATGCATATCAGTCGAACTTTATGAAATCAGAGCGTTGAATCATGAACAGCGAAATTTGTAAAGTGAATCTTGGATGCGCATGGCTGATTTCGTGTCACTCGTTTCGCCAGTCTCATTTGAAGGTAATTATCCATCACAATCGAATTAACCTGCAGTCTTTCAGTGCATCCTGTGACGCGGCCTACTGCTCGTTTTGTGCACGCACCGCGTGCACAGGCACACTGTGCTTCGGTAATTGTTCGTTCGTCGGATATATTTGAATAAAACACAAGCTACCGGTCTCAGCTCGTTCGTCTGTCTGTCCGGTTGCCAGAACATCCGTCCGTCCGTCCGTCAGACCCGGCTGTCCATCACTTTGACGTGGGAAGACACCACGTGGATCCACCTACGACCCTCTGCCTATACCCAAAGCTAGTTACAATTGCTCGCTAACACACAAGTCATGCAACCTCGTGTGTTACACACATACCCGCGCAATCTTTTTTTTTTTTTTTCGTAACAATCGTCACATTCGATGCGCCGGAATTTGTATTCTTCATTGCGATATATACATATAGCGGTCTAGCGAAATAATTAGAGAATCGAATCTTGAAGCTTGCACGAAGTCAATTAGTCACACGACGGGGCGCACAATTGCCCTTAGCCCTTGGATTCCAGGTACAGGCTTATATCGTAAAGCACATTGTAACATGTTTCAATAATTAATGCGATGCTAAATGAAAAATAAAGATGCTTCTTGGGGGACGATAAAAATGATTGTACGATAATGATTATTGGTCGGATATGTTTTGCGAGTCCTTTTTTTATTCATTTTTGCAAAAAGCGTGCGGGCATTAAAGACTCAACGCGAACCGCAAAGACAATTGCAACATATTGTGATTGTGCAGAGTCACATTACATCGATAGTTTTCGGATGTGGTGAACCAGTCGGTGGTTTTGCTAATGGTGACTTTTAGGGTAGCCGTGTCCGAGACATGCGAAATAACGTGTCAACAAGCGGCAACGGACACAGTTCATATTATTATGAACATAATCGATACAGCACTGACAGACAAATTAGTTTGATTCGCATTATTTCTTTCATTGAATGAGAGGGAGATTGAAAAGTAGACAGAGTTTGATCGAGGTAACGTTAAAAGAGGCTAAAAGTATTCGCTTAGAGAAAATGAAAGACCGCAAAGAGCGACTACGAGGCGTGCGCGTGAAAAAGACATCATCGTAAATGCGGCAGGGAATAAACGCCGGGCAAGAGTGTTTGGCATGTCGGTGCGGCGAGGCCAGCCGAGGTTGAGCTGGTGGTCAAGTCGTAAGTTTCGTGACGGTCAGGAATTTATTCTGCGGCGGGAAATTTTGTCGGCGGAGACCGGTGCGGCAGATAAGGCTAACATACATGGGTCAGATAGACGTTGCTCCGTGTATCCCCGGCTCTCGCAGCGATCGAGGCGACGGGAACGTCTCAAGCAAGGCGAGCGAGCGAACGAAAAGGATCGTAAGTTAGGGTGATGGCGAAGAAAAAGGTTGGCCGCGCAAACATAAAGTTCCAGACTTACGACGCGAGATCCCCGATAGCTTCTCTTCGCGGTGGGCATAAAAGCATTAAAAAGTGCTGGTGCAGACTGCTCGCGCGCATTAGACGCGCATGCACCTCGGCCAAAACTCATTCATTCTTTCTTTCTTTCTTTCTTTCTTTCTTTCTTTCTTTCTTTCTTTCTCTCTCTCTCTCTCTCTTTCTTGGTTGCATTTTATTTTTGCGCTTTTCCTTATTATGTTTGTGCGCGCTTCCTTCGTGATACCCACGGCCGACCCCTGGAGCGGCCAACCTGTCTTTCTGACACCATCGGCTCGTTATCGTCGCGAAACCAAACGCAGGAGTCACCATTTTTTTGATACGCGGAATAAGAGAGCCGTGATGGTGGCGGCGGCAAATCTTTCTCTCTCTCTCAACTATTGCAATCAAACGGGATGACTGATCGACTCGTAAACTTATTGAGATGCTATCGGGTCAATTTAAATTAATTGGGCCGAGTGCGATCGATCAGCGTCAGTTAATCCACGCGAGTCGTATTAAAAGTCGGAGGGAGATATGTTTATTGTTGGAAATGGCCTAGGACGTAAGCGTTAAGATCGGGCGCGCGGAAGAGGCGGGAATATCCGCTGAATTATAGGATCCCCTGGCGATAATGATAAACCGTGTTTACACTGAGGGAGACTTCTGAGCGAGCGAGGAAGGCGAACAGCATGCGTCCTCGGAGGGAATCCGGAGAGCAAGAAAAGGTGACTCCTTTCTCATGTAAATACGATGTAGTCGCATGTAAAGGCAGCTGACCAGCTATGTATAAGGCACAATGTTGTGTGTTGGGCCCGAGTTGCATCGTTTTCTTCTTCGAGCCCGAACTTAAAGCGACATCGAGGAGCAGAAAGAAACGCGGAGGTGGGAGAGAATGACCGCCCGTAAAATATATCAGCCGCTGTGTGACTTCTCGGGGAGGCCACAAATCACGCGATCCCCCGTCGCTCGGTGTGGGTGTACCCCCGCAGTCCACCTCCCGACGTCCTTCCTTATCGTCGCGGATAAAGCTAGACGTTGCCGCCTTCGCTCAATTCTTCGATTGAATGTATAATTTTCGGGTTCATAGCTTTCTTGGAAATCGGCCCGCGCGTCCTCAGGAATTCTATGCGCTGAATACTATTAATGAGCCGGAGGCCAAAGAAGAGAGACAGGTTCTCCTTTGCGAAAAAGTTGCCTTTTGTCGGGGGGAGCTGGAGGAAATAATGCCCACTGGAATGTGACCCGTGCACCTCGCCTTGGATCGACGTGCTCTCGAGGAGCTACATCATCATGCTGACCATGTGAACCGTGTCGTGTAAAACCAAGGCTAATCACGGATGAGCACGCAGATGATTCACGCGCGCCCATGTGAAAGTCTCTGGATTAGTCGACGATCCCACAATCGCTTCTTTCTTCACCAAATTTCAGTTTTTTCTCTCGCCTCTACCAGAATAGATATATTTATATATATGTATATATTTTTTTTTGAATTATTATTTTATTAGCTTTGCAACTGCCGCATCAATCCAAATGTCGTCGAGAAGATAACTCGAACGATGTATTCTGAAGCGCAACAGAGATTGAATTGAAATTAATATTGCTCATCACACCAAGTTTAGCGCACAGATACGACGAACCTGTTATCGCGTACCGGGTATGGCTGTACGATGCAGGACACTCCTTTCTCTCCAGGAGGTATTTGCTTGCCTGAAATTCTCACGTTCCGTCAAGCTTATTTATATCAATGTCTCTACATAGAAGCTATTTTCTGAGCAATATCACTGCTTGGAAAGACTTTATGCGCGAATAAGGAATTACGAAGGATCGCGCATTCACGATGCAAGACATATTTCGTGTCGGCAAAAATTGCAAATATTTAAAACAAAATTTTTTTTTATTTTGAATTTCTCGAGACAGAAAAAATGTTTGAAATCGCCCTGCTTGATACAGTTGTCCCGGGATCGCATCCGACTTTTTGCCTGATTACGATCGGCAGAGGTTCGCTAATGAAGAATCCCTCGATGTCATTTTGTTACTCGATATTAATAACGAGCGACTTGGCCGAGATTGGAATCGTTATAATGATTTTGCTGACTACCGGCTAAAACATTCCTGTTGACGATGATGTCGAGACTGGCGTTCCGCAGTCGTTTTCAGTCTTCTAATCACACTGCGCTCGGGAGTTATAAATGATGCTCTCGTCGCAACGGTCGACTATGAATTTTATTTTTATCCCCTTCGGCATTGTTTTGCACTTTTTTTGCATGTGTAATAATGCGCGGGAACAATGACCAGCGTACGCGCGCGCGGCGACGTCGCAGTTTTTGACATCAACACACTGTACCCATTCTAATCCCCACCATTTACGCGATTAACAATTTTTCATTTACATTTTGCTTCAACTTGTCACTTTTTCATTTTTTCATTAAACTTGTCATTTTTTCGTTCCGTTTGAACTTATCACTTTTAACAAATTTTTTATTTTTGTAATCACAAGATTAGCATTTTTAATTAAAAAGTTGATCAACAATTTTAACACGTCGAAATACACGAGACTAAAGAGATAAGGCGATGGGGATCAAATACTTTCACCGCAAGTGCATTAGGTTTCACAGCGGTATGGCGCTTTGCATTGCTTGAACTTACATTTGGACTTGCTTAACGAATGCGGTTATAATTGCACACGAGCCTAATGGTTATTGATGATTCTCCTTATTCTGTAACGTGCCAAGACAGCTTTACGTTAACACACTCGGCAGACTGCCTCTGAGAGGCTGTTATGCAAAGGCGACGCTTTAGATGCGATACTGTCACGACGACCCCTGATGGTGCATGAATGCACTCCTCGAATCCATTAGCTCAAAAATCACGAATATATACGTCCGTCATATTTCATTTGACATTTTATTCACTCGTAACCCATTTAATGCCGCGTCTTATCCGGTTTTGATCTCGCTTTTATGATTTCCATTTGAGTTTAATTGTGGTGTTGAAATCAACTCGAATATAATAAATTTGCGCTGATTGATAAGCGAATTTGAAATTGGTGCTTCGTGCGCGCCATCAGTGCGCACATTACACCTCATTTTCTATATGTGCTTGGTGCAACATTTTTTTATCACCAAGATGATTTTAATGTCAGCAATGCTGAAAGTTTAACTCACACCAAAAACACTGCGAATTAATGAATAGCCACCTCGTGCAACTTGATACGGTATAGTATTACAAGACGGAGGGTGCGAAACGAGTCCTTCATGAGATGCTTCAATGTAGTTGACCTAATTGGAAACAAGAGGTCCCTTGTTGAATATATTAAATCTGATCAGGTCATACGATAAAATCTTCTTCTCTTTTTTTTTTGTTTTTCAAATTGTTCCCGCGTGTTTCAATTACTCGCGGAATGAATCTGAAGCAAGATTCATTGGTGCAATTTTAGGTTCGACTTGATTTTATACTTTTCGTCTCTCTCATTGAATGAGAGGAAAATTTTTTGCTACGTGATGTACACATATATTCTTGTGGTTCAATCGAATGTACACGACTCGCCCGACGAAACTAAACCGCATGCAAGCAAAGATCTCATTTCAGGGAAGAGAAACACTGCTACATAATACGCCATAACCGCAAGCGGTACCAAGAGTTTTGTTTACGAGTAATGTCAGCGTTTACCACGCTGCAAAATACGATTGCGGTATGTCAAGTTTCGAAAATCACCGCAACTACGCGTAAAAGTAATCCTTTGCGGGACATGATATCTAGAACGGATTTCACACTTTGGCTGAACATCGGACAATTCCATCGGCGTGAAATTTCAATTATAAAATTGTTTTGTCAGTGTTTTGAAAAATTGGCTCAAAATTATAAAAATGCGATTTTTCAGTGATTTGAAAATGAGTTTGTGGAAGGCAAAAGAAAAGGGCGAAGAGAAAAAAAAATACATCCCGTATTGCGTTTTTAAGATAGTACATTAGGGATGCACTTAGCGCAATGAGTGGGTAGGTGCAAACAAAATCCACTCAGGAGTGCGACACAATCCAAATTCAATCAACCAATCGGAATCAATTACAGACTGACAATGGGTGCGATAGATGCTGTGGTGCCTAAATGTCAACTTGGAGGCGATGGTGTCATTTTGGATACAAACAGGATTACGCGATCTAGTTCGCGGCCTGACAAAAGGCCGACAAAGAAAGTCATCGAAGTGGAAGCTACTCGCAAAGGGGTACACGATTCTCTTTCTGTATTTCCCCTTTGACATTTTCCTCACTCTCGCCCGCCCTTTGCAGTAATGCTTGTTGCCCTCGTTGCATTAAATGAACGCTAACTGGTCGATAATACGTTTACATATTGCGCATAGTCTGCAAATATGTATTACATAGTAGCTGTGTCAACATTATTGATTCTTCTTTATTGTCCGTTCAGGAAACGTTAATTGTTGACATATCGTTTTCTCCACATTCGTATTATTCAAAAAAAGTCACTCAAAATATTAAAACAATTTATTCATTTACTATTAATAGAAAATTCTTAAAGTACAAATCTTCATCTTTAAAATGATAAAATGATTCAAATGAATTCTATTTAGACTGTTTTGCTAAAACCTCCCTGAAACAAAATGAAAAGAAAAAAATAGACTTCGATTTCGTGATTCGTGAAGTACAAGTTCTGAAGTTACAATTTACCATGGTGTCTCGTACCGATCGATTTGCATTGAAGCAGAAATTACACTTAGGGAAGTGGAGAATGCAAATGTTTGTGTTGAACGCTTGCTACGATACAAGATATCGATGTAAGACAATGGCTGATTATCTATCTCCATGCTTTGCAAACACGATACACAACGCAGCTTGTCACGACAAAATCGGGTTCACAGTCAGTGTAATAACTTCATGCTACCACGATCTGTGTACAAAACCTGAATGAGCGAATGGCGCCAAAAATAGATCAGTTGAAATTGACATGAAGATGCATTTTTTTGCTCTCAGTCTGGATGCGTCGATTTCGTGTGGACTTTGGCAAATGCTCGTGTATGACTGAGAGAAATAATAGATGCACCGGCTAATGCATAGATGTATGTTAAAACGCCAACCAGAAGAGATGCCAACTGCATTTCGAAGAGGGAAAATGCGATGGTTTGGAATGTAGCATGTCTCAACGTTGAGTGCATGCTGCAATATTTACCTCTTTTTTGTCAGGGTCACAAGAGCGGCGCATCCCAATTACCGAACCCCTCTCGTGTAAAACAATTTAATCGGAATCACACAATGGAATTTGGTGCGAAATTCGTAAGTACAAACGCTTCGCAGCAATTTGAATACGTCCTCTGACGTTTTTGAGATTGTCAGGTATCTCATTATTTATGTGATAGCGACCCTCTTATTTGCAGTTTTTGCTCATATTTCGCGTAGGATTTCAAGTGTCCGGGGGGATGGTTCACTTCATACCTAAAGCGCGAGACACAGCGCAAGTTGAATGTTATTTATGGCGTTTTTTGTCGCGTCGCTGACCATGACTCAAAAGTCTCTTCACGTTCGACGCTTTTCACTTTTGCCAACAGTCTGGCGCATAATTTCCACAATTCATTAATCTTACTCGGCTGTTCATTTCAGCGATGTAGAAAAAAAAAAAAAACAAAAAAAAACAAAAAAAGGACGCGCAATAAATTGCACGCTAAAACAAAGTCAGAGATTTGCGCGTGTGATATTCATTGTATTTAAGCGAATTGAGCGTAGAATGGAAATGATCGAATAAATTGCGCGTTCGAAACAATCGACCGAAATACGTGTTTGCGAGCGTCGAATTTAAGCCCGGAGATCTATACAGGGCTCGAAAGAATGATCGCGTCCGAGCCTGGTCAGGTGTTCGCCGGCTTTAATCCCTTATCCTTTTAAACATTGTGTATTATCCTCGTAAAAACTAATACAAGCGGCGGAGGCTCATGCTTAAGCCTGCAAGCCGTTGAGTTTTTGCAAAAAATTTCAAAGAATAGACAAGGAATGGTAAACAAGTGGATAAAGAAAAGCCTAGGGAGGAATCGGACAAAAATATTTGTCGCATTTTGTCTCAGTCATCATACTTTAGAGATGCAAACTTTTCTCCGAGTAATACTCGACAATAAGACAACAAATTCAAATCCAATCCGACAATTTAAAATGTTATATTTTTGAATGTTTCGCATATTGGTAAATTTATTTATGATTATTACGCTGTTGACCGATTATTACAGCTAAAGTTAACCCCGTGAAATATAAATAGGAGCAGGATTTTACAATCTTCGGTCGTGTCCTTTATGATCGTAAAGGCGTCGTAAAAAAGAACACGCATCTGACATTTGATCCACAAAAGAGCCAAGTTACGAGATCGTTGGCGTATGAATTCGATTTGCTTACTCGACGTGTCACAACGAGATCGTAATAACCCAAGCATATTGAGAGCATATAACGATAACGATAAAGGATTTGGCATTCGACAGGATACAAAAGAGGGAGTGCGGATTTTATTGTAACAGGACATACGTCACATTAGCAATCTTTTGTGCGTCGACTAATATATTTATTTATAATCCGTTTGACTCGGCAAATTCATTTTGAACTTTAAAGATCACAGAATGTTTTAGCCCACGGTCTGTAAGGTAGATTTGTAAACTATGGCTCATACGAGTGATTCTCGGCGATCACTGAATTACTCGAGTTAGTGATATAGGTAGAGCAGCTGTTGCAAGATCACAGAAATCCTGAAATAGTTCAACAACAATACACTTATGGTGGCACACAGTTTTCTCCCGCACCAGACAAGAAATACGAATCGATATAAAAAAAGTGATTGCACCTCAAAAATCAAAGCAAATATAAAATAATATGATCAAGTGTTTATTTACAACTTGTTTCAACATCTCAATCTGGTTATTTTATTAAAATTCTTAGATACTGTGTACTTAAAAGCACGTTAACGCACGAGAATTGGGTATAAAAATGGCTAGGTTGAGGAAACGGTACAATTTATGGTCAAAATTATGACAGCTCGTACGAGCGGCATTATGTTGAAAGGTAGGGAGAGAAAAGAGCAGCGCATTATAAATGTAAGACCAGTAGCTCAAGTTTGTGCGGTTTGTTTACGATTCCGGAGGACCGACCCATTGCCCCGAGCTAACATGTAATTACGCACGCCTTTTGCCTTAAAACCGGAGGCTCCACGCGTGAACTCCACGCCATCTAGCCCTCCGGCCAGCTTCCTTATTCTTTTACGTTGAAATGGCTTGAAAATTCTCAGGGGACGAAACGATGTATATGTAATGGTCCTTTTGTTACGATGTCCTCGTAACAAAAGTCATGTCGTGTTTATGATCAATCTTCAACTCCTAGGCAAAATAACGAGAGCTTTCAAAGTGAAACTGCTGAATGTTGACGTTTTTCTATATTCACTCCTCCTCCCAATGTTCATTTCTTTTTTTTTTTTTTTTTCTATTTCAACTTTCGAGGTTTTATCATTGTTCCTAGACTCATCCACCTGCGCTCGAGTTTGAAAAATGGTTGTCTTTCATCCCCTTGAGCCCACCACGCACACAGACTTCATCAAAAGGTCGAAGTCTGCCGCTAATACTGTCCATCGTGAGCCTTGGATTATCTCGGCAAATATACTACTCCGACAAAAAATGGACCAAAAAAAAACATCTCTTTTCCGTGGTTTGTTACTGAAAGAAATAAACTAAATTATTTATGATGAATAATTCAAGCCATAGTCTTGAGAACAAGCGAGATAAGAATAATTGTGGCAAGTAATTTGTAGAGTTGAGAGAATGAGGAAGGAAGAAAGATAGAGAGAAGAAAATACCAAAAATGGATCCCGGTTTTTGATCTCACGAGAAGCATTCAAGCGGTCTGGTAACTGCCGTAATGTCCGTGCTGAATCCTACAGTCCTCGGGGGTGAAAAGATGGTCGGGGGTAAAATGGCCCCCAGAGGGACGATAGAGGCTACCTAATAGCTCACGGAATTGCCTTTGAAACACCTTTTTAATGAACTATTGCTGCGGGAAATGAAAATGGGGAGGACGACAAGCAGGCCGGTCTTGGTCTCTGATTCCTCATCTCGTATCTCTTTTATCTACTCATTTACCCGAGTCATTTGGAGGATCTTCGTCCTCAGCCAAAGTGGATATGAACGATTGACCCCTCGGCCCCTCCCCGCAGTATAGGAACAGCCCGAGTTAATGTATCTTATTTGCTGATTGATATGAAATCGCACAAAAATAAACAACAACGAGTTTTTTTCAGCATGCTTGTAATCCCATTTTCCGACCCCATTATTCCTTCTGAAATTAGTTGGACCTCTATCGACCTTTATCTAATGTGCCTCCTGCTGCTCCGTCCCGATTTTATTTCATTCGCAAGCGCCGCGTCATCATTTTTCATCGACCCCACTCCCGCACTCCATCGGTTACCTCATTCTCGAGAAAGCGTATAGGGGAAACGGAAATTCCATGACGACCAACCCTTGGCTTCCACCTTTCTACGTCTCTTAGCAAGAACAAGCTTTAAATCTGGGGAAATAAAAACTCCGTGGATCGTAATGAAAAAACCTAATAACAAATCGATGATTGTCAGTTTGGTTTTGTTTTGAAAAAAGCGCGAATATTCGTGCCATTTTCGTTCCATTATTGTTCAAATAAATTGAGAAAAAGAAAACTTGTGTACATTACTCTTGTATCGACTGTTCACTTTTTCTGCGTTGAAATGTTGTTAAGACTCACCTGAAAGAATAAAGAAAATGAAATATTATTAGGAATGATTTCGAAAATGTCTGAATTATTGGTACACATTTATTTTGAACATTGCAGCTAGGAATGACTAATTGAATGAACTCGCACAAATGGTATATAACCCGCGTGACAATTTGAAGAGGCAGAATATATAGGTCGACGTTAGAAATGTATTTTGATTTCGCGAATCGGCGATGACGTTAATAATAGTGAGAGCCTGCAGCAGACGGTGGGCCGACTGCGGTGGGGGCGGAGAGATCCCTCGTCGTAAACACGAATGACGATGACGGGGACGTCGTGATTTAGAATATTTGGTGGCGGATGTCAGCTATTGCTCGCCCACTGCGACGTCATTATGTCATCATCATTCTCCTTCGCGTTGACGGAAGGCGCGCGCTCCGGCATCCGTCAGCCCGTAGAGCGACCTTCGTACATATAAGAAGACAGAGTATTTATCACACGAGTTTGATTCGCAGTTCCGTCGGTGCGCGTAGCCCTCAATTTTGACCAGATGTATAACTCATCCAAAACTCGACTCGGCCAATTCGCTCCGAATTTAAACTTGACAGTAAAGTTTTTGCAAATCAAGCCTCCCCGCTGAAAGCGGAAATCCGATTCATTCGTTGAACACCAACCAATCTCTCAACTCTCCGAGGAAATCATTCAATATGCAACTTAAGAAAATCCTTTGGATATTGTGTTTTATTATAAGCCCGTGCTTTTTGCATGCCCGGATATCCCTCGGGAGCGCGCACGACTGCGCGAGATATTGCCGTTTTTGATAACGCCGCTGCAAACTTTCGCACGCGTGTGTATATTTTCATTCGTGCGAAATTACGAGGCACAATTTTCGCATTCGGCGCATCGGAGCGCCTGATGTTTTCGCTGTGTGTTTCGCCGGGGAGCAAATACCGAAAGCACATAAGCTCGCGGTAGCTCTCCGAGAGCGCGCTGCTTCTCATCTTGCATTATAAATGACGTCGCTGGTAGAGCGAAGTGCAGAAAAGGAAGGTCTCAGGGTGGTGCGCGGGACGGCCGCCGGTATAATTAGCCGGCGTCGTAATTAGCGTAAATTGTTTCTCGCGGAGCTCCCACGCCGAGGGATCTCTCGAAGCCGCCCTCCCCTCTTATTTTGCGCCGCACACTAAGACTCGCGCGCGCGCGCGATCCGTCGTTAAATATAAACGCAAAGTGGTTAATCGTGTTTCGCAGTGGCGCAATTTTTACAGCCGATAATTTCATTGAAATATTATTGACACGGCGAGCGCGGGGAGTGTTTGCAAAACAGCAAGGTCCGCGTAACATTTATGGAATTCAAATTTTTGCCTACCACGCGAGTGATAACAACAAAATCGATAGTTTGCCAACTTTTGTCGGCAGGCAAAGTTTCATTTCAACCGGGATTCTCAAATATCTCGCAGGTGAAACCTAAAGGTCAATTCATAACTGAACGATTTTCTGCATTACGTAATAATTGTTTGCATTTATAATAATTTACGCGAAAATGTCAGTAAAAAAGCAACATACATAATCGTGAAACGTTGATTAAACAAATAGATGAATAGAATTTTGGTTAAAAACATGAACAACATGTTTTGTGATAATTTTGTACAAAAAAGTCGAGTAATGCCAAAAATAGTTTAGCTATGAATTCACCTTAAATTGATCTCACCACAAAAACATATGGTTATCCGCTTAATTCAGACACCGCCCCGACGGAAACCACCACGTTTGAAAATTATACTACCTACTAAAAATTTAGTTACTGTTCCGCTTCCCAATTTTTCTTTTCTTTTTTGGTCTTTTGATTCAGAAAAATACTGCTGTTCTGAATTATTTCTGGATGCTTGCATATAAGCGTCGCATAAGTTTTTATTATGTTCATTATTTTTTTATACTAAAAAACCTTTTCTTACAAAAACACACATATTAAGAAAAAGTTTTATATTATTAAAAATGTTTTGAAAATATCTCAAAGTTAAATAGAAGCAAGATAAAAAAATGTTTTGTAAATCATGGTCGGTGATAATTTGGAGGAAATAAGGTGCAGATAGGGGAGAAGAAGCACAGTGATACAATTGCCTTGTGCGGAATGACAGTACACATCATCGTCTTTACGATATCATTACCCGTGAAAAGCCGAGGTCAAGGAGCGTTCTTTAACAATTTCTCTGAGTCGTTAATGGGTGTGTGGTCAACGGGCTCTTTTCCGTAAAGACTTACACGAAACGGGAATAGCAGTGGCAATATAACGTTTGCGTCTCAAGACAATAACGACTGCACGGGCCATCAAACGAACCTCGAGCACCTCCGTATAATGTTGCGGCTGCTTTCCTTCATTCAATGCGCCAGCAATCTTCATCCTTTATGGCAACTAAAGCGCCAAGATGGTCCTCGTTACCGGAGTCGAGTTCCGGCTCCATCGGATTTCGCTGATAAAACCAAACGTTACCGACATGATGACAATTTTATTCGTTCGGCTCTCGTTCTCACGCGGCGCGTTCGGGTTTCAATTAAACGCGAGGCTCAGATTCATTCCCGTGCACTCCTTCCAAATTCAATATCACCGGATTTCAATGTTACGTGTTATGTTTTAATAAACCCGAGCGAGGCGGCGCTTAATAGTGAGACGTTAAATAACCCAACGTCGCTTAAGTTTAGGCACGCCCGGTCCGCAGGTCCGAAACTTTGCTGATGTACGGGTTCGAATTAGATTGCCCGCTCTGAAATTAAAAGTTTCTGGCTAACAGAAAATGTCAAAAATTTATCGCAAAAGTACGACAACTGAAAATGAGAAAATAAAAAAGTTTTAAAAAGTGTAGGGAAAGAGAAAAAGAGGGGGGGAGGGGGAAAGTTATTTCACTCTGGCATCGCGAGATATAAAAGGTCTGTTTTCATTTGTTTGCTCGCACGCAACATAATGAATCCACCCACGAAGGCATATGCTCACTTTGCGGAAGCTATGCCGGGTCCAAGAAAACTGAACGGAGGGTGAATTGTTCGACGCTTGATTGTCGCGCAGCTTCAGGGGTCGTCTGATTGGGTCGCCGCGAAACATCTGCTGGTCTCCCGCGGGGCTTGCGAATGACAATCATACTACAATCGTGAGGTAATACGCCGAAAGATATCTTCATTGAGGGACAAGTTGATGACAGATTTCTCCAAAAGTTGTGTGTAAAACAAACAAAACAAAACAAAAAAAAAACAAAACAACGTTTCTTGTATGAAATTTTAAAAAAGGGCTTGTGAAAAATGTCGAGATAAGTGACAAGGCGGTGGTAAAAACTAGGTTGTTGTTTTTCACTCATACGATTTTTTCAACAAAGAGATTCTTAAAAAAAAAGTAAACAAAAATAAATAAAACAAATGCAAATCGAGATCAGAGTGAAAGCAAAGGGCGGCGATGATGAAAGCTATTGTCACCTCAAGATCAGACTGAGGTCTACTTTTCAAGTTTCAAATTGTTACAAAAGCGATCGTATAGGCCTACATCATTTGAGGTAATTACAATTGTTTGACATTTGCAGCCAAAATAAATCGTGGAGAGGTTTTTGTTTGTGTCCAAACTTTGCGGATGTTATTAGTGCATGTTGTATTGTAAACATTTTCACAGCGGGTTCTCGAGGGAGAGCGGTTGCCCCTACGACTTTGCGTGTAATCGCAATCGATCACTGCGTGATTCGTGTTTGTGTGTTGCAACCCCTCGAAAAAGAAGGGGTTCGTGGAGCGAAAATCGTGGCAGTTGTGTATTTGTTTAGCGCGAGAGGATTATCGTGTTATTACGCCGAGCGAGTCAAGAGCCGGACGAAGACGCGGTCAAGGGTCCAGCTAAAGGGTTGATCGAGCAAATAGTAAACGAATCTCGAATTACAATCTTTTGATTGGCTTAGCACGCGATCCCGTAAGTGTCCTTAAAGTAAATTACGTCACCGTCACTCTCCCCGATGTTAATCGGATTTCTTACACGTTGTTTGATGTCTGCGAGCGAGTAAAATGAGCAGTGCACTCATTTGTTTCAATAACTGCCCAAATGGGTTGAAATACGGACGTCAAATTAGACGATAAAATCAGTCTCTTATTTATAATTATAATCGAAACAATTCTTAATATTGATATTTAATCGAGTCTATCAGGTTAGCAGGGAAATCAGTGACTGAAATAGTAAATGTTGAATAAAGAAACTTTAGTTCAAAATCTCTGACAAAAATATAAAGTTTAAATAACTGCCAAACTCAATTAAGTAGATGTCGCAACTGAGCAAAATTCATTTAATATTGACAAACTTTTTTTAAGCCAAACAAATTTAATTTCAAGATATCTAATTGAAATACAAATTTGATTTACAAAATGCCCACAGTTACGTTAACCTAATTATCATATTTGACATAAACTCATCAGTCAAGTTTTAAATTTTGAAATTTCAATTCGTTTAAACAGGAAATAAAGTGAAATATAAAAATAATATAACATTCATAAAAATTCTTTGAGAGTTTCGTATATGAGATATGAAAACAAAATGTGACATTGACCAAAATAAAAAAAGACTCATATGACGTGACTCTCGAGTAAAGTTATGTTTTTAAACTCATAAAACACGAAAGCAGGATGTGTATTAAAGACTCCCCAAAAAACAAATGGGTACTCAAAGACTTTGGATCTCAAACCCAAAGCAAGAAGATCAGTCAAGTCAGTTGCCAAGTAAACACGAAATCATTCGGACGGGCGGAGCAAAATCATTTTACGGTCGAATCATATACGCGGTCTTCGGATCATACAAATACAAAATAGATTTGGTCAACGCTATACGACTCCGCGGGTCGTATTACATTTTTGCCACAGCTCAAGTATATAAATAATTCAATTCGACTTTATCTTAATTATTTAAAACAACATTTGTCAATAGTCAAATGTATGTCCACTTGTTTTCACAAAATGTTTATATGTATCATTTAAGCCTGTTTCAAAATTGTGTAAAATAAACCATATTTTATTATGATATTTTTAATTTATTTTTACTTTACCATACATATTTTTAAACTCTTTGATTATCTTTTGATTCAAATGATTCGTTAATTATTTTTAGTTATATGTTTTATTGTTTAAAAGTTCAATCGAAAATGTACAAAATTGCCAGAAAAATGTGTAAGTTGTATTTAGTATAAAAAGCACGTCTCCAAGTACAATAATCTCGTTCATTATTGTGAGTTATGAGATTTTTCTGTTACTAGTTAACTCGGGACTCGATGTTGGAGCACGAAAGGCAAATGGAAAACGGATTGATTAATCGCAGTAATTACCGATCAGCCCCCGCAAATTAGATATCCAACTCGGCCCTTGAGAGGTTTCCGCTTCGCTATGGGACTCGCAATAGTTATACCGCAACACGAGGGGTTATACGGCGAGTGTACAAAGGTGGTCGCGCGGCGCGGCAGACACGACAGAACTTGGGTAAATGAGATTGTTTGACGGAACCACCTAATAAAGCCTGATTCGCCGTTTCTCTAACTTGGAATAGAAAAGCTATTCGAATCTTCAATAGACGTTGTCTTTGTAATAGATGTAAATTAACGTTATCTGATTAGTGTCGCGTTACACATGCGAAATACGTTATTAATTAATTAATAGAATTGTTACGCCCGACATTGTTTTACGTCCTGTTTACATAGTCTAACTATATCTTTTGTTACAGAATTATGTTTATTCAATGTGAAATTGATAAACTCGTTTTGCGCGGTTAATTACACATATTGTTGTTTGCGCACATTGTTGGGTTCAGTTTCACCTTAATGATCCGTACAACGGTGTGACTGGTTTTCGTTTGAACTAAAATTCTAACGTCGTTACAGACAAGAGCGCATAATTTTCATACCATAAAAAGTTATTGGCAAGTCGTAAAAATAAACCAATTCTCCTATAGTATTTCCTCTATACGTGATTACACTCATTATGAAACAGTTAGATGGTCATGTAAAGACTAATCGATTTACATATTAACATATAATATGCGCGTCGATTTTTTTTTAGTGGTATTAAAAACGTGTAAAATGTTTATGAAATTAACTAACCATCAACATATTACGAGCTATGAAAATTTAACGACCAAATTTAACAATCTGAGATTCACGATTTCAAAGT
>JAQQRF010000484.1:0-64928 GCA_030523145.1 Trissolcus brochymenae
GTTGCAGCGGAATTGTGGCACCGACGTCTGGGGCATATCGGGCGAACCTCGCTACAAAACCTGCAGAAGCTGGTAGTCGGCATTGGGCCTTTTGACCAGTAGGGCAAGAGCACACGTTTGTGTTCCACCTGTGTTCAAGGCAAACAGGCGAAGTTGCCGCACAACCAAACCAGGCAGATATTATTTCTTTCTTATTAAATAATTCTGTTTCTATCTTATTAAATAGTTGTCAACGGGACTTGGTGTTCATTGATTTATTTACGACCTGCGGTTTTATCAGTATATATATAACTTTTCCGCAATGTCCTATATGTTCTATATTAAAAAAATGATGTTATCTCTATACTGTTAAAGACAGTTTGTGTTTTAATGGCTCATTACTCAACTCTTATATTGTTAACAAAAATAGCCATTTCAATATAATTAAATTTAAGTTACCTACACTGAGAAAACAGTGGTGTACACCAAGCACCACCATGTGTTCGTCATATTACGTCAACGAGTTGGCATTTGTCGTACACCAAAACGGCGTGTGTCGCGCGCCACAGTACAGTGCTCTCTCCACCAAATATTTGGCGTCTCGATTTCTCCAAGTGGAGTACAGGGCGCTCCAAATATCAAAATAAAAACTGAGCAGTTAATGTTTTATGATTTTCTCCTTCACGAACACGTGAACTCGATAATAAGCCCGCATGCTTCTTAATATCTTTTGTTAGCTGATGTGCATTTGATTAATTTACCCATGGATTACTGTTCTCGCATTAAACTAACACAACTTTTCTAATACTAATCAATGATACCAGTCATAATAACTTGTTTAGTCTTCTGAGTCACTCGCTTACTATAATATCACTTTTTGTTGAAAACATTTGTAAATATATTTTTCATTGAATAAATCAGCTATACTGGTGTTGACCAGAGGCACAAGAGAATAAACGAACATACATAAATTGTAACAATGCATGATTCTTGTACGTACATTTTTAGCATAAATTGTTATCGTTATGTCACTTATTTTTCGCATTGCCAGCTCTCTTACTCGGTCGCTATATTACGAGACAAAGGATACCGTGGAAAACTAAACTGTTAATCCGCGAAAGTGGCGTTCTGCATAAGCGCAAAGCAAACGGAGGAGATAACAAGACAAAATTCAACATTTTCAAAGGAATGAAAAATAAATGTTATTCAATTGATTAGGAAATTCCTCAACTTTCTTAAGTAATTTACTAGTTTTTTTGTGAATTTTCAGTTTCGCTTTTCCTAATCATTCTTTTATATAACGAATTGTTAGTAATTTGCAACACGGCATCATTATAGTCGTTTTTGCATGAATTCAATAATTTTTAGGTTAGATTTTGAGAATGTGGAGAATCAAGAGAATCGTAATTTTCATCATATACCTGGAAACGTCTATCTAAAACCTATAAACCTATAACTATGAAGTTTTACAACGATTTCATCTGGTCCTTCAATCATTTTCTCGATACTTTCTAGTTTCGTAAACATAACCTCCGAGCACTAGTCCCGTTATTGCATCCGGCCCTTCTGCATATGGAGGCCGTGTGTCCTCCAATAAATATCTACATGGATATTTACCTAAGGTTTAAAAATCTTCAATAGAAATGAATTATTCTTATTTTGAAAGTTTCTTTTTAATTTTTTTTTTTTTTCGTACACTCTAAATAAACATTAATGACGGATAAAAATGTAGAAAGTTTTTATTTGTTATTGATATAGAAAAAGTTTTTGAACTTTATCTGTTTTTTTAATCCGTTTATGGCAGGGAACCCTTATCAAACTACCATTGACTTACCAATCAATGGCATTATGATTTTTATATATCTTTTCTTAAAGTATACTTGCGAAAATGTGAAATGTTCATTTTCTTCATTTATCTTCATTCATACGTAAAAGTTGAAATTTGCCTTGAAATTTTAACGAAAGATTTTTTCACAATGATGTATTTAAAAATTTATTACAAAAATTATGCAAATAAGATAAGTTAGCCAACTGTTTTTAAGAATCAGAAGAAAATAATATAATTTTTTTTAGATTTTAAATTGAAGTTTGTTTACTAAAATAATTCAAAATAAATCAATAAGCTTGACGAACCCTTGTGATTTGCAATAACTGATGTTAAAGTTGACCATACCGATGAATAGTCAACATATAAAATTCTAAATTTATTCAATAAGTTGGAAAAGAAAACTTATTAAAGTAATATTATTATTTTCGATACTTTTTAAAGCAAATAAAAAACAAAAATATTAACATCACAATTGACCTTACCCGAAATTTTGTCACATAGTGTTATCAGTCAAATTTTCACAAAATGTATGCAAGCTACTGCGCTATATTCTTTGCAAGTCTCCCTAACAGGAACGTCGTCGCATTTCGTACAAGAGAGGAGATCGCCAAACCGTATGATACGTTTGACCATTAATTCAAGTCAAAACCTAACCATCTTGTCTGTCAACGATTTTTAGAAGAGCTAAGATCGGCTCTAAAGTGTCAGTCAGCCCAAAAATATAGACTTGGTGATAAATAGTGTGCAGCACCTTGAAGAATTCGTCGTCTAACAATGTGACAAGCAGTCCACTTTCCAAGCAACACAGACTGAAGTTGATTATCTAGCTTAAAAAAATCATCTTTTACAACTCAATATTATCAAGAGGGTTACTCGCTAATCCTCTCATTCTATTATTGATTTTACAATTCATTAAACACGCATGTAACAATTGTGGTGAAAATTTATGAATAGCTGAATACGACAAAAATCAACTATGTGTTTGCCGACTAAACGAATTACAAAGAAGTGTCCATAATATATATTATTACGCAGTGAGTATTGTTTGCTCATATGCATGAGGTACCTACATAGAAGCCCGCCACGTTTTCTACTGCATCAGATAAGTGTAAAAAATGGCACATGAAAGATTAAAACAATTTTTTGCAAACTTTGAACAAACTCGGCCGTGTCTTTTTCGTGTCGTCTCTTTCTCACAACCTCTGACGATATACTGTAAAAAATTTACCTCCGCGAAATAAATTTAAATTTGAGTCAATATCAAGCCAGAACGAAGAGTGTGCGCAAGATTTGATTACGCTTTCAATTTTTGCGACGCGACGTTTTTTTAAGAAATGAATTTGTTTGAATTCAGATGACGTGAAAAGTCAACGTTCTGTTTTTGCTCGGGCTTATTGGACGCGCCGCCAGTTTCAGAGAATTTTCGTTGCGCATCTGTGGGATCATATATATGTGAGTCCAGAATTTTGAAATCAAGACATGTACTACAATGTTCGTCGACTGCCCAGGATACCAAAAGTACTCGCCATCACTTTACCCTGTTTTTTTAACCAAATTTTCCGGAAATACGTTGATGAAATATAAATCCACCGATGCGAATTAGATTTGTCTGGCAGGTCCTTTTTTTATCTGATTGTAATCCTTAAACAAAACGAAAAATTATTATAATAGAAAGAACTGAATAAAATATTGTTTTTTGATAGACACATAATTCCAAAAATACTATTTGCAAATTTTAAGTTCTCGCCGTCTGGTTGTATATCTCTTTTATAGTAGAAGGGAATTCATAAATATGACGCACGGCAATAGATTTGATATCGATATTTTATAGTACATTAGTTGTCCTTATTCGAGACGGAAGCCCCAATCAGATACGTTCCCCATCAACGAGCTCACGAAGCGCAGAGTTCGTATATTTTGTAAGTTTGTGCGCAGTTCATGCACGTAAGTGGGTCCGGTTCTGGCTGCTTGCTGAGAAATAACCTGTCTCGCATTTTTCGCCTTGTCGATAGAACAAATCACGTCGCAAAAACCGACGCTACAAGTTTCAACCAATAACCCAATCTTGGCACGATAAAACGAGACATACGGATAATTTTATTATATGGATCTTTTTATCAAAAACTCTATAGACTGTGCAATATTTGATAAATACATATAGTAAAATAAAAATTAAACAAAGCTGTTTAATAGGCTGATTGTTATTTTTATTATATAAAAAAAGGCTGACGCTATTAAATTCAAAAAACGTTTTACATGAAAATCGCAATTTTTATTTATTTATAACGAAAATAAACATAACATTCAATACAATCTCTATTGTTCGAGTTACTCACGTATGAGTAAAGGAAGCCTTAAAAAATGATGAAAATTATTTATATAAATTCTAAAATATCTTGTCCACTATAAAATACAAGTGCAACAATTTATTAAACGACGTTTTATTGTTTATATATATATTAATAATCACAAAGTTTTTGTTTCTGTATTCTTCATTTTCAACTATATATTAAATAATAACAGAAGTAATAAAATAACAGAAGACTTCAACATCAAGGATGAAAAGTGATTTGTCGTTTTCTCTGAATATGTAAAAAAAAAAAAAAAAAAATTTTGATTTAAGCGTTTACAGAATCGCCTAAGACGTGATATTTCAACATTTATTCAACAAAATTATACGAAAGGTCTAAATATGATGAAAAATGATAATGAAATATACATTTTCAACTTTACTTTTTATTTTAAGTTTAATCTAGAGGAAATTAAAATAAGCAATAATTGGAATGTTCCCTGGAAAACTGGTAGATGAACTAGTCAAACTCATGTTCACTAGTTTCCCCTCGAAATGTCGTGAGAATACCAGTTTATTATTTCAAT
This sequence comes from Trissolcus brochymenae, assembly GCA_030523145.1. NCBI lineage: Eukaryota > Metazoa > Arthropoda > Insecta > Hymenoptera > Scelionidae > Trissolcus > Trissolcus brochymenae. Next base: position 4,685 of record JAQQRF010000484.1, read on the forward strand.
TGAGAAGTATATATTTTATGTATAAGGCCTGTTGTTGGAAATAATACAAAATTAACGTTGTCACGCATATTTTAATTTAAATTTGAGCAATAAAGTAAAATACCTATATATTTCTGTTTTGTATTAAGCATTATGAAATTATAAAAATATGCAGTATTAATCAGTTTTTATTGTTTTTTCTGCTATTTAACACAAAAGTGCCACTTTTCGTAGCACGTGTGGTTTTTTATTGTACTGCCACGAAAAGTTCACTTTTCACGGCTTTTTTCAGTCAAAATTTATTTAAAAGTTTCCTGTTAATAATATGGACATGATCGGATTTGGACATGAAATATTTGTATAAGAAATTGTATCAAGCAAATAATTTCTAAACATGTATGTAGATATATATGGTACATTCGTACCATACATGTTCAAAAGGTTGATCGCAACATTTTCAGTTAGTAGCACATCATTATTTGCAGATGAAATGTTTTTTATATTTGGTGTATTAAAAGACACGGCAATGTTTCTGGCTAAGTATAAAAAAAATGAAAAAAGGCACTGGATCACTATTTCTTCAGAATGTATCCTTTACATGTTCTATGTTTTTTTATGCCTGGCAAAATTTTTCAATTTATATCATACTGCATAATAGCTGAATATTACATACATTCAAATATACATGATTATACATACATTCAAAAATTTTAATAATTTAATAATTTCGAAAAAGTTTTGTGTTTTTTTTTTAAACAAAACAAACGTACGCCGTATATAAGTATGTTGTTGTTTGATAACGTCACAGTCGGACACTGGCGAAAAAATAATAAAAAAGATTCGATTTTAGCAAGCCTATAACTTTTTATCGTCGCCCCAGACGAAAAAGGCCCTAACTAAAAATTCACCCATTTAAAATACATGGGATAATTTTGAAATAGGCCCTTTTTCGTCTGGGGCGAAGTTATATAATAATGGTATCGGGTTGAAATTTTGTTTATGTCATTCGAAGCACTTTATCTACACATCCAAAATTTTGTTCTTTTGTTCTATGATCTTTTAACAGAACAGAATGTTTGTCAGACAAAAAATAACATTGGCAAAAATTGAAAGAAAATTGATTATTTGCCATTTCCTCTTCGAAATATGAATAAAATTAGATATCTGCGTGCCTATATTACTTTCAAAATTTAAAATGTTTACCGTCTAAAATACTCAGGAGGTTGTCAGAAACACACCTATTGTGTTCAAAATTGAATTGGAACTCCTGTGTTCAATTAATGCTCCTTTAGAAAAACAGACACAGACAACAGATGTGTACATATCTTGAAATTAATACATTAGTAAGAATGTTTCTAATTGAAATAATTAAATAAATAGTTCTTACATAATCAATGAATTCAAAATCGAATTATTTATCAAAGAAAATGAATATTTCACATTTAGCCCTCACATTTATTTTGCAATAACTTAATGACAGTCAGTCAATACTACAGGTTTTTGGTAAGGAGGGGAATATGTCTTTAAAGAATAAAACTTAATATGTCTTTCAAATATATGGTCATTAGCAGTAACCGAAGTATACTTAGATTTACTAAACATTTTTTATATAAATAAAATATGTAATAATATATTTAGTGTATGTGTTATTTATATTCTAAATATAATAATAATGAAGCAACAATATTCTTATATAAAATTCATATAAATGTAATATAAAACAATATACAGGGTGTCCCATTTAAATCCGGCACTTGTAATAACTCTAAAAATTAGCACTGAACCAAAAAATGTTTGAAAAAATGAAACACAATATTTTTGTTAACAACTGATATTGCCATCGAACTTGCCTGTCAAACTGAAAAACTTTTATTCTTAACATTTTTTATTCCAACCCTTATTTTTAGGTCGTTTTCACTTATTTCAGGTGCCGGATTAAAATGGGACACCCTGTACATAAACTATAATACAAATATACTAGAATTTCGAGCGCGCTCTCCTCCTTCTAATTTTAAATTTTAATGACATTAAATAGCAAAAAAAAAAAATTAAATAATTTGGCCAGACGAATTTTCAAAACAAACCGGCCTGTCAAAAATAAATGGCTGCGGATCCAACTCCAGGGTATCATCAACTGCTTTAATATGGATGGAAGAATGAAATGGAATGGATGGAGAGAGATAAAATGCACATATATATTTTGGTAATGGTAAATTCAAGCGTAGCAGAAAAACAGAATGTGGCAATCTATAATTCCAGTGTAAACAAATCAATTAAAGAAATATGCCGCATGAAAACTCCCTCAATAAGAGGAGACACTATGAGAAAATCAATATGTAAACTTCTCTAAGACAGATAACATAGCTCTTATGAGGGTATGTACTTCTTTAAAAACAAATAGAAAATCACTGGAATTATGAATGAAAATGAATTCACATAGAAAATTGTTAAACATAACTATTTTTGCATTTTTAAAAGTTTTACCGTCTTCCTGTAAAAAAATTAAGGAAAGAAAGATGAACAAAATTGAATTTAGTTAAAAAAAATAAAAAATTTGTTTCTAATAATCATAAAAGTTTGAATAAAGTCATAACGTTTTTATTTTAATTCGATACTGCTCTAAAATGGCGTTTTGTGATTTACACTACGTTTTGAATTAGGTGAAATACACATTATCTCCAGTATCCACGAATCACAACTTAGACATTCTTCAAAGTGACGCAAAGTTGAATTTTCTGCAAAATTTCTCAAAATCACTCCCAAATAACTTTCTTCGATGTTGCTGTCACGCGTCATGTATTCCCAGTAGTCACAAAATTCATTAAAAAGCCAATCAATGAGAATTGTCCTAGTCGTATTCCGTAATATCCATCCAAAAATTTTTTTTCTGTTTGAACATTTGTTAATCATTTGATTAAATGATTACTTAATTATACTGCATCTGATTTAATTTTTCAACAAACGAAAATGACATTCTCCTCACAGACAAAAATATATCTGTGGGTATATTTTACGTACAGATATTTGCTAAAATTTATTCAAATTTATATAACGTATTGCCACTTTTTATAAATATTTTATAAATAAAATATATTTTATTTCTTATTTTCATAATTTGTATAATGAAATTTATAAAAAATATATAAACCAGATATCATACTTATTACCGGGAATGTATTTTACGTAGAAAAAAAAATTTTTTATTTATATATTCAAAATATATTTTCGTTCGTGAGGGATCAACAAAATATTTCATAATATAGTCGAAAATTACTTTATTTTTGAGAATAAAGTCGAATGACGATAGAGTTTAATGGTGCAATAAAAATATAATAATGGAATATTTACTTAATTCATTGCTTGTTCCCAGCAAGAGCCAATCGTATTAGAAAGTCTGATTAAAATATTGCTATTAATGTCCTCTACAATTCGTGAGGTCTGAATTTCGTTCGAATTTTCAAAATAGTCTTTCAATGCACTGTTGAATGTATGTTTTTGATATCCGTCTCCATATTTGCCAAATGGAAATAGCCAGTCGTAGGGAATCGAATATGTACTTCTTAAACTCATTCCACTCTGCAAATACTTGAACCGCATATGTGTTATTCAAATATTTTGTTGTTAATACATTTGATATCTCTGTTGAAAATCAATATATCAAATGCACAAAGCGCTGGATAAACTTTCATCATCAAAGCCATTTCAGTATTAATTTTCAAACTCTTCTGTTATGTTATTTATTTACAAAAATGAAATTCAACTGGAATTAAATTTTATCAACTTTGTACAACATCAAACTTAGTTTTTTACATTTGAATAGCAAAATGTTTCATACATTATTCGATAAGTTCAAACAAACTTGTATAATATTTTAATTATCAAGATCACGAGATAAAATGATACCATTGATTCACTGTGGCATGATGTTAATTCAATCTGTTTATCTGAGAGCATTGGCTGGTACCGAGAGTTAAGCATTTCTGGTGCCAGATAATGGATCAAAGGGGAGCCCATATCAAGCGTAACATCTTTTTTAGCATCCTGTATAACTGATTGATGAAGATACTCAAAAGCTGTGAAGTCTCGATTCATTGCAAACACTCGAAAAGCTGCGTTCTTCGGGTGAGCAGCTGGCAAACATTTTTCCTTCACGTTCTTGCAATTTTTGGGCTTGGAATAATCCGCACAATGCTTGTTGCCTGACTTGATACACTCACACGACGTGACGCTCGTGTATTCAGTCTCACCATTTTCATGCATCTTCAAATTGTTACCGAACATGTCCGTGCTTCGAAAAATCACAGGATTCATCTTCCCGTCGTGAGGAACATTAGTTTTGTAAATCGACATAAACCTTCCGTCGCATTTTTCACACATTAATTTTGTTAGCTCAATGAAATCTGGTGCCACCTAAATAAAATAAATATGCATTTATTTATCATAAAGTGATTCTTTTTTGTTCGACATAGTTTCTTTAATTAGAGATTGAATTTGAAAAAAAAAAACAAGAAAATTAATTTCAATTTATTTTCGTTGCGTAAATTATTTAGATGAGAAAGAAATGAAAAAACTGATTAAAATATTAACAGCATGTCGCTTTTCAATGAAAAATTCTTATGAATTTATAAATGAAAGATATCTTTGCCGATTGAGCTAAGTAAGTAATTATAAATCAATCAAACGGATTTTATTCCGTTTGATTGAATATCAACAACCCAATTAACAAATATTTATTAATCGTTGCGCGCTGCAATCACTGAAAATTTTAATAAGACTACTTTTTCAAAAGTGTTTAGTTAATCGAGTTCCAATCTGAGAATGCAATTGCGTAGTTCTTTTCATTTCAATTTTTCTTTTTTCTGTTGTATATCAACTCTTACTTTAAGCTGCGCATCTGATCTCATGCAAACGCTGTAACAGTCTTCTGTAATTTCAACTTTCATCTCTTGCTGCATATGCAACGTGCATCGTGATTCGCTCGTGTCAAACTCGACACTTGCATAATTCCGATGCTCTACGCGACAAGCCAACAATATTGACACGAAGGAATCGACTGCCAGTATCTCCTTCATTTCCTCCTTTAAATTACTTTGCGATGGCTCTCGTTGCGCGACAAAGTCATCGTCTCGTTGATTATTCGAATCAGTCGTATGCTTGTGGGTAAAGTATAATTTAAGCTCCTCCTCTGTCCAGTCGCAAATGATGAACTTGTCCTCGACTTTATATGTGGTCGTTATAATAGTACCATCTAAAAAAATAATATTATTAATTAGTACAATGGAAAGAAAACTAAAATTCACAACATTTATTAAACTAATTTTTCCAACTTAAAAAAAAATATATTTCTAAACTGGTTACTTCAATTGGTAGTTTTAATTATTTTAAGATGCAATTGGATATGTTAATACAAACAAATTTATTTCCAACAATATGAAAATATCGACTGGTTCTGAAGAAATTAATACAGTTTTTCACAATGTTTTTACAAATAAAACAGACAATTCCAGAAGTTGATTGACGAGATAATTAAATCAGTAACTGTGAAAAAAGTTGTGCAAACTCACGCAGAACCACTTTTATTGGACACATAATAAGTAATTTATGAACGAGTAGGTAATTTAATGAAATAATGTAGTAATATAGGATTCATGAAAATAGTTTGTGCAATTTTTCCCCCAGATAGTTCGGAGAAACAAAAAGAACATTCCCAAGTGTGCACCGTGAATAATCAATTTCCATTAACAAACACTCTCAAATTTGAATTTGAATCTCATCCAATTACAGCCAATTAACTTTCAATTGCACGATGGTGCAATTAATTTTTATTCGTTGTACAAGTTGTGCCACGTTCGCTCAGTTTCGGTAACAAATGAATTTCTTCTGTTGTTGAAAAATTGAAAAAAAAAAAAAAATGATTTTACTGTGTTAGTGATGTTTACACCTAAAGAAAAGTTGATAAGCAACTTTTAATTTAATTTTGTTTTAACGCGAAATTGAAAAATTCTTTGATATTCATGTGGTATTATTTATTAAACGATTACCAGGAAATGAGACGATGCATTCTCCGTTGGAATTTTGCAAGATATGCGTGCCATCTTCACGGCGAGTGAACTCCTCGTCTACTTCATAGTTGCAGACAGTTCTCACTAGTAATCTGTCAAACTCCTGTACGATATCATTTCCAACAACCTCGCGTTGCCTGCCATCGTGTTCAAAGATGTGATAATGTAGTTCTTCTATTTGCGATGCACCTTTAATATTTGATAAAGTCCCTTCCACTGAAAGCTGAAAGATGCACCAAGAATATGAAAAAGTGTATGTAATTCACGTAGTTAAGTTAGTTGATTGAAACTTGAGGAATAAGATTTTGATTAAATTACGTTTTGAAGCGACGACAAAATTTCTTGGCTAAATGACCTGCTGAATTTTTTTCGATTCAATTTTAATGAAGTTCTTGATCTTTTCCTTTTGTTTTGTTTCCCTTTGTCTGAAAATTAAAACATAAACTTTTACATCATTTGCTGTAACTTCAATTGTTAAAAATAATCTTTTTTTTTTATTTAACAAGAATTAAGCCCAAATTAATCAAAACTTTTTAATCAATCTTAATTTAAAATTGATAGAATAAAAATATACTTAATTTATTACCACTTGATAAAGAAATGCCGTCCTCAGAAACGATCGTTTTGACATTTCTATTGATTCTCGGGTGAGACTTCAAATCGATTATGGTGCCATTTGCAAATAACAGTCGTATCAAGCCGTCGACGAAATAAATAATAACAGTGCCATTCTGCAAATACTTGCGTTTTATTTCGTCCTTTGCTTCGTCGCATTTCACGTTTCTTTGCACAATGCAGTGAACATTTTTTAAATGATCCAATTTCGGCTCAATCAAAAGTCCTGACGGTTCACTTATACGGCACTGATAGTGCAATTTTTTCACATCGTGACTGGCTACAATGGAAAATACGCATTTTATTTAAAAAAGCTCTGCTGTTGATCAATGTTCGATCTTTTATTTTTTTTTCTTTTGAATAACATTAAATAATAAACTTAAATTCGTAAAATTCTTAATTATACAATTACAAATCAAACAAAACCATTAATTGTATTTAGTTAGAAAAAAATGCAATCATTTTCATCTCATTCAAAATATATTTAAAAAAATATTTCTCAAATCATGAAAATCAATAATTGTTTGGCGGTTCTACAATGAATTTATTACTTGCGTATGCTCTAGTTAAACCAAAAGGCATGGAGAAGCCTTGTAGGATGAATTGCATTTTGGATCAAACTTTTAATTGTCAGTTAGTGAAGCGAGCGAGTTCATAAATCTAACGTACATTGTTTATGTTTATATGTATCACGACATAAGCTAGCTGTTAGCTTATACTAGCTATGTGCTATACAATAATTTTACATATTCTGATGTCAAATTATGCAAAGTCTGATTCTCGGTATCCTATTGCATCAATTCATCAAAATTAATAGAAATTCTGTTTAACGATGACATAACATTTCTTAACAGTTAAATCGTAGTTTAGATTGATCCGGCAGTAATTAATGATTTATCTTATCTTTACAAATCAAACTTATTGAATGTTTCATATATTAACCTTTCATAGATAATTGGTTACTTTGAAACTTCGGTGAATCTACCATATTGATAGAGGGAAATTTATTCCATTGTTGATCAGAGCATTTTAAAAACAATTCAGAGTGCGCTTTAAACAAACTAACTGAAAATGTGATGAAAGCACTACTCTGTGTGCCTGACTACACATCAATCTATATCACTTACACCTACCGCTGTAAACCGGCGCAAATGCCAAGACAGTTCCAGTCCTCGATGTTAAATGAAAATTAAAAGTGGTGTCAAAATTCTGGATGTAAGAGTTATGTATCCAAAGATCGTATCCAATGATGTCGATGTTAACGCTGGTGCGTTTAGTTGAACGGAGCCATTCCTCGATATCGATACGCACGCGAGTGCCATCCGGTGATGCAAAATTTTTTGTCTCGTAGTTTATTTGCAGCCGGCAGATTCCCAGATCGTAGCCAACAAAATCGAGAGGCTCTTCTGCTCCACACTCTGCTATGAAAAGTTTTCTTTTTGGTAAAAAGGACGTGTCAATCTCGTTCTTTATCATCCATTCTACAGAAAAAAAAGAACGTTAAAAATGAATGTCTGTTTATAACTGTTATATTATTAAATGTCATTTTTAAATAAGAATTGATAGTTTGTATAAAATAATTACTCTGATTGCTCATTTGAATGGCTTTTTTGTTTTTAACCTTCTTTATTGTTCCATCGTTCTCTCTATCACCTGACTCTTCATCCTTACACTTGTCCTTCTTCAGCGACAACGGAGAAAGAAAATCCAGGCATCGAAACATTGTTGCCTGCTTGTCCTTTCCGTTCAAAGAATGGCTCATTCGTGTGATAACTTGATTCTCATATTTCTTTTGTTCCCTGTCGAGCCATTCGACCTCCTCATCCATGACGTATTCTACAAAATCACGGAGGCAACTTGGCGTACGAATACTTGTGCAATATTTTTGTTCCGCTGGATGAAAACCCCGCGCAGAGTTCGTAAAAATTAACAGTATATTGTCTGATGGCTTTAAATATTTGACTCTACACTGATCATAATTGAGAAGACAATTTTGAAATCTTTGTAGAAATTGTGAACAATTTAAAGACTGAAAATGATTGAGTTCTGTAAACAGCCAATGAGCTTGTTTTTTCGGCGATGGAAAACATTTACACTTTCTTGCAAGTCGCGATGGCATCACAAGCTTTATCATGCAATTGTGATATTGCCCAATCCTGGTAATATCTTCATTATCAAAAACAGCATGTCTAATACAATTAAAATGGAAATAAAACAGTAGTATTATATATTTACATTGTACTCAAAGAATGAAATTAATAAAAAATTGTCTTAATTCATCGAATATGAACGAACTTGTCGGAATTATTTTCCACCTCTTGCGCAGACCTTCCAAACTCCGTGTCATTAATTTTCAGCATGACGCGTTCCAAAGCGAGAAAATTCAAACAATGCTTGGCGGCTGCCGGCTCGACGGAATCCATATTCAAATACATCTTAAATATATTCCAGAAACATTGACACCTTAATGTCCCTTCAGCATTTTCGTCAGTGTGATTTTCTTTTCCAAACAGCTTCTCGAACAAAACGATATAAGCCGACTTTTTGAAATCACATTCCTTCCCATTAGATTTAGTCGATTTGTCTTGCTCAAAGTGATCCCCGAGTAAGTCATTTTTCCAACAAAGATCATAAAGTTTGTCAATGAATTCTGCGACGGGTCTGTCGCGCGCAGAGTTGGAATGTTCATAAATCTCGCTCAACACCTGATCGAGCTTGTTTTCTGCACATTCCTCCATGCTTTCTACGTCAAAGCTTTTTAAATTATCCGCAACTTGGTGGAGTAAGGCGTCAAGAATGACCGGCACGGACATCAGCTCTTGGGGCACTTTTTCAAGCTTCTCCTGATAGCAATTTGAATTTTCAGGCTGAAAGCTCGCGTCTTCAAAAGTGAACAGATTCATATGTCTGATGTACTGAACGTGCTGTCGATAACAGTCGAACAAATCAAAAGCAACGTGTGAAACTTTGTCATAAACTTGAGCCGCAATCACGTCGTACTCGTTGTCTTCCAAGTAGTCTCTCATCGGACAATAACAGAGGTTAAGAAAAATGAAATTACAGTAATTTCTGAGCGTGCTTTCGTCATTTAAAGCATCTTCCAAGGAATTCCAAAAAGATTCAATCGATTCGGGCTTGCAGTCTTTCGTAAACTTGATGTTTTCATAAGAATTTTTCACTTTTAAAACTGTCATCAGCGGAACTCCAGCCTGAACGAGTTCCTGGATGAGTTGAAAATGATAAAACCCGGTTAAAGTGACGTACAAATTCGGACCTTCGGGCGGGCTATCGTCTACAAAATCGCCATCCTTCCACTCCTCCCCTCGCTTTCGAACCAGAGTATTTGATCTCTCGAAAGATTGACGTCTCATGTTTGTTGCTTCGATCTGCAAGTGCGTTTGCATTAGGTTAAACTCGCGGTCTATGTCATCCGCCAGATCCATTTCCGCATTCAGCCTCGACACGTTCTCCGCTTTTGCTCGATGGATCATGTATTTGATCAGCCTAGCAAGCAGCCATGTCGGCAGCTTTTGCGAATTGTCAAGTAAATCGCTCGCGTAGTGACAGATCCGCTGAGATGCAGGACATGACTTTATATCGGATTTTGCTAACCTGAAACGAAATAAAAGCAGGCAATCAATTTTCCGACTTAAGAATAGTAAAAATATCAAATGAGAATAACTTTGTTTTCTTTTCTTTTGACAGATAATTTTTACTATAGCTCAATCGTTATCATTTTCAGCTTAATCAACAATTTTGTACAACCTTTTAACATCGGAGATCAATTTTTTGTAACTCAAATTGAATATGCTTTTACGTTTTCCAGTTTCTGCTGCTTCGGTGAACATCTTGACGAATCGTTTGTGTTGAGCCGAGGACTCGACAACAAGGATAACCATACACCACCAGCAGTCATCATTCAGAAATACCGAATCCAATAACGAGCGACAAAAACTTTCGGTTAATTTAATTTTGTAACCGTTGTCTGAACTTTTTCGATTTTTCTTCATTGTTTTTGTCATCAAATTTGCTGTGCAAAAAAAAGATACGAGAAGGTCGGATTAACAGTTCGGAACGATTTTTACAGCAGTATTGGTTATCTGTCGAAAACACCATATTGATTCTATAATATTTTTCATATGTATAGAGAATGTAAATAAATGCTGACAAAACAAGCGAATCTGCTCAAAATAATTGCTCATTCAACTACAAAAAAAAGCCTTCTATTGAAAGATAAATCTATTTAATATCGAGATATATAGCTTTATCAGGTTAACTCTTTTATTTTTGTTTTGAAAAGTCAATAACATAATCGTTTGATTTTAAATAATTTTCATTTGATTTTAAAATTTAAATTAAAAACATTACAATTTATCGATGAAAAAAAAAACAGAGTGTATCGTAATTCAATAGATCATTTATTGGAGAATCTTGAAATTTTCTCCTAAAACTTACTGTAATGCAATAAACAAAGACTTTAAAAACATTTACAGTTGCACATTCAATAGATTGCTATAATATTAATTAAATCAAGGTTTGGTTTATCCAAGCCAACGTTTGTGAAAAGTAATTAAGTGGACAGCTGATGAAAGCACACTCTTTTTTATAGCTTATATTAAGTACCATTTTGTAAAAATTAAACAACAAATCTTTTACTTCGATATATTAATTTTTGATCATTCATTTTATATACAATGAATTATATTTCATTTTTTGTAATTCATTTAAACAGATAACAAAACAAACAAATTTAATGTAATAAAAATATATACGAAAAATGCATCAAATTAAAATAAAAACGAATTCAAAATTAATTTAAATCGTCTGACTTGTGTAATATAAATTTCAACATAAAACACGTCCTTCTGGCAGTTATGTGAGGTAAAAATTCCCGATCCATGAAACATTAATGAAAATGTCAGTAGATTCTTTATCTGAATGTCTCACGTTTTAAATTGTCACTTGTTTCTGTCATCGTACTTCAGCTAAGAATTATTACGTTTTGAATGAGATGATGCAATTTTTTTCAGAAATTTATATCATATTAAGTTATGAAAAAAGAATTATGCAAAAAAAAAATTAATGGCAAGCTTCTGAAAAACCTTTTTACATTTAAAAGAATTTAAATGACGTTATTCATACAGCTTATTCCGATTTCGTTTTCTTTTTAGTATAATAATGATAATACTTTTACTGTACAATATTTTCAAAAAGTCTGTTTTACTTGACATTCACCAAATATTATCATTTCAATTACATTTCAGTAAAACTATATTTTTCTGTTCATTCTCTTCATCACAAACATTGTGAAAAAAAAGAATATAATGGAAAATGAATTATTATTAGAAACATAAATATTAGTGAACAAAATAATTGTTTTATTATATACGACTAAGTACCATTCGAGTCTCTCTCTCTCAAAAAAAAAATAATAATAATAATAAATAAATAAAAAATGCATAAAAGTTTGCATCAATGTGTTTGCGATTACATGATAGTGGTTCAAGGATTATTATCGGGAAAATCTATGTACTTACTCAATCAATGTATTTTTCAATCAATCGAATTTCATAAATGCGCAGTTTCATTTTTCACCATCATTTTTATAAAGGTTTTTCATATTAGAAAATTCGTTTTTCGTGAGTAACATAATAAACGAAGCTTATTTCGACAGCTTTAGTATTGTTTGTTTGTTTGTTTTTTTTTTTTTTTTCATTTGGAAACTCATTTCGATCCTTTTTTAGCATCAAAATTAATTGCGATCCGCAAATCATGAAGATAATTTTGTTGATCCAATTAATCACATTACTTACACGAATAAATAATATTTCCAAAATGTTGAACGTTTTTCTTACGAGTAAGCTGGATCAACGGATTAAATTAGCGATTTCAAAAGGTTTCAAGTGCGCAAATGGTATAGCTTTAAAAAATAACAAGATATAAATGAAAAAAAGTTGGATATTTAGATAAGCAGTAAACTATAAAAGAGCGGGGTGAATGAAAGAGTGACGCCCAAGCATTTAGGATCGTGTCAGGAGAGGTGATATATTAGGGGCAATCTAAATTACAAGATACTTTGGGAGGTGCTCCGTTAAAGCGAGACGTATTAACGGCGAACAAGTTCGTGAAAAGCTTCCAAAGCTCGGGATTTTCTTTGGTTGTCAACGCTTGAAAACAGATTCGCATTCTCGCCCTTTTGTCACGCATATTTTGTCTTACTATTAATAATTATGTAAACGTTTTGCGAGGTGGTGTTCATGTTTCGGGCATTCGTTTACTTTCAAAGTGGGTGTGGCAATGATTTAAAAAAATTATATATTATTACTTTTATTATATATTATTACAATTAAATTATATATTATATTACTTAATTGAATTATTTATTAGAGTAATAATAAGATAAAAAATAATTGTTTTTTAATCTATTACAATAAAAAATGTGGGATATAGTTGCTATCGATTCCTTATGTTATGGTGGATGAATTATAAAAATCTGAGAAAGTAGGTACAGAAAAAAAGTGACACGCGATCGTCGAATTAAAATGTCCAAAAGAAGTGAGCATAAACTTCAACTAATGATGCCGTTCTCATTTGAGCATCATTTTCGCAAAATATCTGTTAAAGCGTGAACCCTTTGTGGACACGATCTCGCCTGTTGCAAAAAAATTCGCAAACAATTTGGGTGGCAATAAGAATATACTACGATAAATGGGACTCTCTGTCTTGGGAGATTGCAATCTCCCGAGCATTATTAATAAATGTCGCGATCAAGCATGCGCTTGGGTTCGACGTTGTCTTGAAAAGTCGGTGGATTGATTTGAACTCGAGACAACGATGCAAATGCTGCTGCCGCTTTGTTATTTAGCTTGCCCTCGTCAATCGCAAAAGCCGGAGCTTGTTTTGACATGCCGGTTGTTGCTGTAGTGAGCAAAGTTGCTCTGCAACACAAACGTCGAAATCCAGTTGTGAACTCCTCGCGAAAGCAACGCCTATACTTCCGGTTCGCGAGACCAGCACTCTACTTCTGATTATCCGCCGCTCGATACTAACGCCGCTGTTCTATGAACAAAATAAGAACCGAACAGTCTGTTTACTAAGGTAAATTCAAACTTAGAATTATTACGCGATTCAGAATAGTTTTGCCTGTTTGTGCCACACAAACTGATCAAACGATATTCGATTAGAATGATTTTCAGAGGTGATTGGTGTGTCGATCATTGAAATTTCATCGAAAATACGCAACGAGAACACTTTGAACCGAAGTAATTGAACTTTTTGAACCAATATGACAAAGATTATTTTCGGATAGATCAAATATGACTTATTAATAACGAAGAAATGAAATTGAAAGGACAACCAAATAGATCAGAGCTATTTTTTTTTCTTACGTTGATCAATTTATTTACTTTTGTTACTAATTAAATTGTATGGCAAACAAATTAATTGCAAAATCAAACAAAATAAAGTATACATGATTGTCAGAATGCCATCATGCATGCATGTTGACTGTCAGTCCTCATTTTTTATCAAGACATTCTTCTTTCGTTTCTTTTCCGATCTCAAGATTCATCGGTTGTAAATTCGCAAGTTTATATCTAATTTATTAAAAGAACAGACAAAATCGATTCAGTAAAAAGATATAGGATAAAGTGAGTTGCATTGTAAAAGAGCTTTCAAAGCGTTTGAATGCACTTTATATTTTTGCACCAAATACTGAAAAAAGAAATAGTAATATCTCGAGATCTTTGCGGTTGACATATGACATAGAAAAGACGAATGGTATAAATTAGCGAGAAAATCATTTCAGATACAGCTTCAAAATACCATCGTACGATGATGAATATTAATGAGCAGCAAGTACAAGATGAAAGCTTAATGAAAACAAATGATCCAACATAACAACGTTTGATTAAAGTACACCCGACATTAAATTCTCTTTTGTTTTGTTGAGCAAGATGGTCGGGTTTGTTTTCGTGGCTCAAAAGTCGTATTATATCAAATTTCTATATAGTCTTCTATAATGAATTGATTGTATCAAGTCGAGTTACTCTCATTAGTTTTCCGTTGGTAAAATACAACTTACTGTTATAACCGTCGAATGATAAATAAATAATCATATGACTTAGTTATGTTGAAATTCATCATGTCTAGAGATGAAAAATATTTGATGATCTATTTCATCATCATCATATTTATTTGAAGAAATATTTTTCATCTCGATGGTGTATTACCAAACATTGGGTCAAATTATTTGACAGGCATAAACTTGCGATTAACAAATGAATGCTCACGCCAACGTGTAGCAGTAGAGTTTGATATGCAATCCAATAATGGTGTACCGTTGGTATTAGCAAAGATCAAATTACGCTGACACTATCAATACAGCAAGCGCCAGAAGAGAGAGGAGTTAGAGCGCGTTTCTTCATTAAACCGGCTGAAAGGACTTGGTTCAAAGAAGAACTTTGATTTACCAAAATCACCGCGGAATTATCAAGCAAACTTTGTGGCAGATTGATAAAGTGATTTCAAGTTTTGATGAAAGCTTTGCTGCCACGCCTGATTAGTTCTTACGAAATTCGATTTACCTTTTATTTCCCAGATATTTTACAAAGGATCAACCAGGCAGTTATTTTGCGATGGTCCAGTCCTGGATCTGTGTCATGAATTGTTCATATTCGCATTTCTCTGAGGGGATAATATGTTGATTGAAAGCAGCTAAAGAGCAGAAAATTAGCTGCGCGCTGTATTTATCGCATTAATCCACGAACAGTAACTGTTGGAGTGATATTGATAATCTGATTCGCTGTCGGACTTTGTTATTAAAAAGCATCATTCAAATCCAAAATCTGTAGTTACAAAAGTAAGCGTTTTCTCTTTGATACCGCATACATAAGTGAAAATAACGGACATTTTCCTTGAGGCGTTTCTCACTAACTCTATGTAACTAGTCCATGTAAAAAAAGTTACATTTTTAGTAAAGAATATAAAAAGCATTTTTTATATTTTATATTTTATATTTTTCACTTGTTTGGTAACCCTTTGGTTTTCATGCATAATGAACAATGTGTTTTGAGACTTGTCACATAAAAAAGTAGTGCTTTTCCTTGCAGAGAAAAATACAAACGTTTGCAAATAGTAGGTATAGACTAAAAATATTCAGGACATATAAGTTTGCGAGTGAATCTATGAGAAATATAACAAGACATTATTCAATTGTATTTTTCTTATTATTACACAGGGTATTTTCTCATGACTAAAAGAAGCTTTTTATGTGTCCCACGAAGTTATTGTTGTATGCTAAATTAAATTCAATAATTTATCATTGCGCTACAGCTCGAAAAATGATACAAATACGTTTCATACACTTAACCAATTGACTTACTTACTCCGTTAGAAAACACCTCTTCATTTATCCTTGACACAAGACAAATATTCCACAAGGTAACCCTAATCAATTATAAGTTTCTAATATATATTTTACATATTAAATTAAAATATTCGTTCTAACAAAGTTTTGTTCATAATTGTTGCTCAATTATCCTTTCAATATTATTTTGCAGTTTCATTTGTATCTCTTTTGTTAAATTGCGATGGAAAATACTTTGGCAAATAGTTGACCTCCTAAAACGTTCAGTTCAAGAACTGAACGCGTTTGTTACTTTTCGTGTGATCAGTTAAGACAGTTTAATTTGTCGGTAACAAATGATACTGCGAGCATTTTATCTATTTTAATTTGCCTCCAAAAAAGTTGTCATGTATAAATTTAGTGATAAGTATCGTGTAATATTTTGAATCTCCCGCAGTGCATTACTGTGTGCCACTGTGACAATGCCCGTGGCCACTCGTTAGCTACTTTAAATGAGATTTCTAATCTCTTTTTAAAAGTCTTTTTCAAATAGCCATGTATTTGCTCGATTATGACAATCATTTATCTCATATTGCTAATACATATATATCTGCGAAAAACAGAACTAATTTTATTTATTCATTTTGTTTTGTTTTGTTTTTTTTTTTGTCTCATTTTATATCATCTTTTACGAACCAAGAATTTGAAGTAAAATATTTCAGTCAAGAGAAAATGTAGTAGTATCTCAGTCCAAGAATTAAGTGAGACACTACCTACATATTATTCTATGCTGATTTAGGCAGCGGCACTGATTCTAAAATTGACACAGGCAGCGGAAGCTTCTACTTTGATAATCAAATACTTGATTACATCAAAATGGATGCCATTTTCGAGATTTCATGTTCCAGGGAAAGTATTTCTATTATACTTGGGTAGTCGGCAAGGATTTTCAACATATGACAATTTCGATTTGCAACTTATTCCGACCAGTCTATTGTTAATAACGTTGTGTAACAACATTTCATTTGTAACATTTTTAAAGTTTTTATTTTAGTTTCAAAATTTTTACTCTCATAGAAGAGCCTATGTTATTTTGGCCAACTCTGAATCTAAATATTTCGATTTTATACTTTTCAATTAAATTAACTCTCAATTTTTCCAAAATCTATGTATTGACATAAATAATGACACATTTTTGTTTAATTAAAAACTTATTATTGTGAGTTAACTATCTTAAAAACGTTGTTTTTCTACTAAAATTTACACAGTTTTTAAAGATTCTGGAATTAATTTAAAAGTTTAAAAACAATGAAACCGTGATAATAAATTATTCATATTGAATAATGAAAATTCCGCGATACTTATTCTTTTTACTTGTAATTTATAAATATATAACTGATAATATTTTTGGTATTTTGTACTTGGCAATTTTTCATTATATTTTGTTCGTTTACATGTTACAGTTACAATTTCATCTATTTTTGCTGTTTGTACTTTTTTTCTTTTTTGCTGATTTTATATATCCTGTAAAAAAATATGTTGAATGAAAAAAGATTGAATGAAATATTATCCGAACAATTAAAAATAAATAAATAAATAAATAAATAAATAAATATAAAATGAAAATCCAGGCAAAAAGTAAAAAATGTTGACTTTTGTAGTTGCATTCATCGTTCAAATTTATTGCAGGTTTTACGCATATCAGATGCTGCAAATTAATATGAAGAGGAATTTGAGATAATTTTTCTGTAACAAAGTTCATTATGAACTTTGCAATTTCTCTATAAAACAAAGTTTGAAAGCCCCACGAACAAATATTGTAACCAAGTTATGAAGTTGTTGCGCGATCATTTTAAAATGTTCTCACACAAGATTAGCATTGCGACGCTTTTCACTTATATTTAGATTAAAACAATTTTTCATCCGTGTATCTGAAAACTTTCATCTATTCAATGAATAAAATGGTACCTCAATTTCAAAAACACGTCGACTTCGTTCACATTATTTGACAGATTTTTTCTTCAATCTCACTTCACTTTGTCTTTAAATCACTTCTCTCTTTTACAGGAGAACGTAAAAAATATTCGCAAATTAATATGTGTTGTAATTCATAATGTGTTATAATTCTCCGGGTGCAAATGAACTGCGTAAAAACTTTAAATAAAAGGGTTGACATTTTTAGTTGCTTTCAATGTCATCGGGGCTATAATTTATTATACCTGTAATTATAAAAAAAATATATTACTAACTTAAAACAAGTTATGCGCTCTAAGTGGGTGTTATTTGGGTAACCCTCTTTGCGAGAAAATGCCGAGCATTCAAGTAATACAATCAAACTTTCAGTTTCATTTTACCGTCAGAAAGTTGATTTTTACGCCGAGCAAATGGATTAAACGAGCGGGATCTTTGACTAAATTATATATCAAAGCGCAATTGTACCAAGTGAAACTTCGTTTCAATTTCTGCATACACATGAATTAAAATCACGAATATTTCCCGCGTGCCATTATTTCTTATATCCATCATAAGACAAATTGAACGAGACAGATGAAAAATTAAGTCAGCTCAAATGATGACATAAAGGGATTTTTTGTCAATTTTACCATCAATTTTTGGCGTTGTACATTCTTAATGACTCAGAGTCAGCCCTATACATGTTCCTAACTAACGTATTATTTTTATAAATAAGAAATAATAATAATAGAATATAAAATGCGGTGAGGTAGAGAGTGAGGGTGATGTTTGTATCTTTCATTTTGTATCATCAGTGGTGCTTTCATGCTGTCCGAAAGAAAGAAAAATCATTACAATTATTGCATCCGTGTGACGAGGAATTTAATATTTTTAATTTTTCCACTGGCTGTTAAATTCTTTGCACGACTTTTTTTCGTGAGGCAGATTGGCATAAATAACCCGATTGTCCAAAGCAACGGAATTGGTGATTCAATTATCAGCGCAGACGCAAAATTGCATCACAGTCTGACAAAAATTCATCGCATTTCGTCGTATGCGCGCTCCGCACAAACGATAATTTAAATGGGACATACTTTGAACAAAAGAATGACACTCTTGTCAAGCGAGAAAAAATTGCTAGGAACACCATATGAATATTTATGAAGTCATGTTCCCCGGATTTCTCGAAAATGAAGAGTCACCAGTCGTGTTTTTTACTAATCCTGTGTCTGAGCATGTGCAATAAATCATGCCAAACGCAAGATGTGGTGAAAAAGATTATCCTGGGCAATAGTATGTAGAGCTATATATAAACTTCCCGTGAAAACAATATATTATATTAATTGAAGTATTGGTAATCATTGCAGGGTTTCTGCAATGCTGAATATTTTTAATATTTATTTAATTAATTGAAAATCTTGATTAATTTTGCCAATCAAAATAACATAACAGAAAAATGAAAAGAAAAATGTATTAAATTTCCTTGTCTCGCAATTATTATTATTACTATTAAACGCCGCCTCATTCCTATTCTATGAGAATAGAAGCTGAGATCTGGGCTCAGGCACTAGAGAAAGATTGCTATCGGAAGAGAATGACAGGTTTCAGCCAACCGCACAGTATCCAAACCAGTAGCACCGATCAATTTGCTTGCCCTGGAACGACAGGAAATATGGCGAGACACGGCGAGAGAGAATAAAGCGCATATAAAATGAACAGACGGCAGCAATGCTGGATAGTAGAGACCAGAGGAAGGTGGACCGCATGGCTGATCCCCCCCCCCCCTCGTTTGGACCCATGGGTCAGCTGCAAACATGGCGAAGTTTTCTTCCGCCTGACCCAGTTTCTGACAGGTCATGGGTAACACACCTTCTTTGACCACAAACACTGCGCACAAAACCAGCCATCATGGAATATGGTGTCTGCTTACATAGAAAACCTCCTACGAGAGAGAAACGCGACTTGGAGTCGCGCCAAGCCGCCTGAAACAATTTTTGAACCTGCGTAAATTAACCGCTGATTATTTCATAAAAAAGGATGTAGAATCCATTAACGAAGAAAGAAAAACGAAGAATGCCCAGAACAGGCATAACACATGAGCCCACCCTGAAGTAATGTGAAAACGGTACCAAGATAGATCTTTGCCAAGAAGTTAGGGTTTTAGTGAATACAAGTTCCGTAGTTCTCAGTTGAACGCGGACCTTCCAGACATCCCTAAGTATTTCCACAATTTTCCCCGAAAAAAAGTTATCATTATTATTATTATATCAACATACTATAACTGAAATGAAATAAAAAAAGTTTATCGCTTTAAAGATTTTATTGATAATAAGAAATTCAACGGTAGATATTTTGTAACAATTTAAAACTCACATTGATTGCTTTTTCAAAGTTTATTTTTATATAAATTTTACGTAAATTTACATAATGTTGACCTGATGTTATTTTGTATCCATTCATTTAAAATTAAATACCCTAGGAGTCACCTGGAAAAGCCAAAAAGAAAAGTTTATCCATCTTTATAATATCTAAATTTTTTACTTCAATCTAAAATCAGTCAAACTTTCAATAATTAAACTAATCAAATGATAAATATATCAAACTATTAAATTAAAAATTACAAACATAGTTTTGAGTATCAAATTTCAGTAGACGATTAAATAACTTCACTTGGTAATTCAGAAGACCGTCGTCAAACTCATCATCAATTTTCAAATCAAATAAACATAAAAATTAAATTAGATTTAAACTCTACCTAGAATTTCTTGAAGTTCTTTTTGGATCCAGTTCCCTTGGAGACTTTGATGACATTGAACCTAACAGTCTTGCTGAGAGGTCGGCATTCACCGATCGTAACGACATCACCAATTTGAACATCCCTATTTAAAAGAGAAATAAAATTTAATTAATTGTGAAAATAGTCAACCTAGAAGAAAGCAATTAAAATGTTCAATCAATAAAGAGAATCAGAGTACGAAATGACTTCATATCATTGTCAGAAGACCGTCGTAAATTTTCATCATTCAAATCAATTGAATATATACATTAAATATATGCATAAATTAAACATACATTAAATCTCCATCTTTTTCTGTAACAATTTTTATATTACCTGAAGCATGGGCTAAGATGTACGCTCATATTGCGATGTCTCTTCTCAAATCGGTTATATTTGTTGACATAATGCAAATAGTCACGACGGATGACAATGGTGCGCTGCATCTTCATTTTACGGACAACACCAGTGAGGATGCGTCCACGAATGGAAACGTTACCGCTGAATGGGCACTTCTTGTCAATATAGGTGCCTTCAATCGCCTAAAAAAAGATATATTTTGTTATAAATAAACAATAATGTCTAAATTATTCTTTTAATTTTAAACTAGAATATTTTTCAGTAGACGAAAAATGACCTCAAAAACTTGATTTCAGAAGACCGTCGTCAAAATCATCATAAAAACAGAAAACTATTTAATAATCCACCACGTTTTTGTGAATTATTAATCATTATTTTTATTTACCTCTCGTGGGGTTTTGAAACCAAGACCAACATTACGGGTGTACCTCAAGGGCTTTCGCCTTTTGGGCCCAGTTCCCTTCTTCCTGTTTAGGAAGATTGTGGGCTGCTTTTGGAACGATTTAACGTTTTGCTGTAAATAAAAAAGTAATCATTCATCAATCTCACATCACAATTTTGTGTTGACAAATTCGAAATAATTTCCTACTCTTTCCAATCTGTTATGTACAACTTGCTCTAAAATTTGAGGTTAGAAATTACTTTAGTCCCAAGATAAATGTCTACGGCATTCGAAAATTATTAGATTTTGAAAATCATTGAGTCTTGTTAAATTGAAGATAAATTTTGAGTTATTACCAATTGCGAATTCTTAGTTAAAAAATAGAAATAAATAAATCGAACCACGTGCTTTGTCAACGAGACAACAATGACTTTAGAGCGACGTGATTATCATAGGATAACAGAATTTTAATTATTTTAAACCAAAGTTAACGAACAGAAATTGAAAAAAAACAAGTTGGATTAAAAAGTAGGTTCAATTTAGAAACGTAAATAACAAAATAATTAAAGAACAACTTACTTGATCAGCCATCTTGTAGCGGCTACAATCGTAAAAGAAGGCACACCGTACGAAATAGACGCTGTTGTGGACTTGTGGACAAATTCGGAACTAAAATGTTCTACCTGATGATGCTCGACAAGGATAAAAGGTTTCTTTTCTGGTGTCATTAATCAATACAGGAGGAAAGAGACAAAAACAACTGTTCAAGATTTTAATAACACTCATGTTTCCGACAAAACAATCAAAAATATATTCATTGTTTTTTATGTTTAATTAATACATGATTTTTATGATTTAAAAAAATGTTGATTCTCATTCTTTCAAATATATAAGTTTATCTGAAACAAATGTTCCAGCAAAAATTAATCTTACAAGGTTTGACACAAAAGCTATAAATAACGCCGATTAATGAATTATATACTTCAATCAATTTTAAAAAAATATTATATAATATTTTATATTACATATGTATATTTAAAAAAATATAACAAAAAACAAAATAAAAGCATATGGTTGTTTTTAATTCTTTTTCTACATCAATGAAGAAATTTTATCCAACTTATAACAACTTAAAAACATTAAGAAAAAAATTCTGTTGAATTAAACATTTGTTTGATTGATTAGGTCTTAGAATTTTAAAAATACAACAATTTAAAATAAAATTATCAATCAAAATTTACTTTTATCTAGCTTATGTTTCAACTTTTAAAAAAAGACATCACTCTAACACAGAAAAACTTTATAAAAAAAATAATTTGATGTTCTCCAAAAGTATTAAAGTTAATTCACAACAAACAAATGAAAAATCAAACATACTTAATTTAATTTTTATATATAATAAGATAAGGATGAAAATATATATAGTTACATGGCAAATTTTAAAGACATCATCATGAGGTTATATTAAATATATTTATTTTGTATAAAAAATTTTACAAATAAATTCAATTTATTCTAAAAGTATATTTACAGTTCTTTAGATTGATTGAAATTCATTTTCACTTGTATAATTCGAAGTTTCTTAAAACAACAATATAAAATACAACATCACACATGAAGAGTGTGCAATAATAGTTTTTGCTTGAGTAAATTAAAATTATCCATCAAAAATACACATTCAATCATTCTGAAATAACATTGATTTAAAGTATCTATCGTGATATATTTAAAAATATAAGGTTAAGTTATGTAGTCACATTTTTACTAAATATATATATATATATATAATTTTTTAATTCGACGATAATGTGGGAAATGTATTTTATCATTTTTGGCACTTACGGTAAAACATTCGTCAAGTCAATGTAATGTAACATTTACATAAATATAATAAATTAATCACAATGCACGTAAACTGTTTTCATAAAATCGTTTAGCATCTTCACAATTTACAATTGGAAGAATCTTGTTTATGAAAAAAAAAAAATGCTCTATTCAATAATGTAAAGACAATGATTCATTTGTTTCAAATTGGAAACAAATTTTCATTGAAATTAGTTCAATTCAAATTGTTTTTTATCCATTCAACATATTCTGTTAAACGGGTATAAACTCCAGGATAGCCAGGTTCGCCACATTTGTTACCAAACGAAACAATGCCAATCTGCGTCCAACGGCCATCTGTTCTCAACATCAGTGGTCCGCCGGAATCGCCCTGGCAGGCATCTTTACCACCCTGAATGTAACCGGCACATAAAAAGGTACTGGTAATCGGCTGGAAATATGCGGCATTGCAGTCCTCGTTCCTCCAGACTGGTAGCACTGCTTGACGTTGCACTGTGCTTTCTTTTCCTCCTAAAAATTGATGCTGATTAATATGTATGTATTGCAAAAGAAACATTCTCTCTATTCAATGTGCATAAATTCATAACTTTCAATTGATTAAAAAAGAGACTATTGAAACTTGATTACCATAATAAGTAGTTCCCCATCCGACAACGGTAGGTCTTGCACCAGCAAACTGCTCCGTCTTATGACGAACTTGAGGGATGCAAATCGGAGTGATGTAAGGAGTTTTGCGAACTGGTTTGCTCAATTCCAAGATCGCAATATCGTTATAAAAACCAACTCGTGAAAATTTTGGATGCGCTCTGATACTTTTCACAGTGTAGGTTGCAGGAGACGAGGGCTCGTCATCTCGCTCCAGGTCTATGTCTCCGAGTCGGACTGTGAATTGTCTTGCAGCAAAACTAGAATGATCCGATTATTTTTTTGCATTGTAACAAATGATTATCAAATAGTTCCTTTTAATCATACTGTACTCACGGACGTTGTCGCTGATCTCTTGTACAGTGAGCCGCAGTTAGAATGTGCTTAGGACCAATCAAGGATCCCCCGCACCAAAATTCTGTGCGCTTTGATCCATGTAAGTAAATGGCAGCCATCCATGGCCAACGTCCTGGTAAAGCTTCATCACCACCAACTACTCGATATTTACCGGCATTTCTGATCCCACACTCTGTCAAATATACAATACAATTTAAACAATTAACTTCGCAATTATTTAATTTATTATTTTTTTTATTAGCAGTCTTTAATTTATTCATTTTATGAATAAAATTTTAATTTAATATTTTTCAATAGTTCAGGAAATTACCATCATCTTCTTGAATGAAGTTATCATCGAAATTTTCTAATATTTCAAAATTGTTAGTATTATTAGCTATAAGATCTTCTTCAATTGGCTTTTTCGTTGTAGGTACGGTTACAACTGGATACAGAGGTATTGGTCGTGGCGTTGGAGGCTTCGTTGGTTTTATTGGTGGTTTTGTAATTTCAATAATTTGTGTTACTGGAACTGCAACCGAACTGTGAAATATATCAAACATTTTGGTTAACAGACAATTTCTAACAAAAAAATCATATATTTTTCAAAGAAAACTTATCATCAGCTTTATTATTAGTTTCACCGTATTTTCGGATACACATATTGGATTGTTATGTAAGAATAAAGGATTCAACTAAGAGAAAATATGTCACATTTGAATAACAAAAACAAATAAATAAATAAAAATAAAAAATACATTTCACAATATCGCTACTTTCAAAACAACGTTGCGTAACGATTATGCTGGGACATTTTCGTTTTATAAATCTGATAATTTATGCGCGTCTCTTAAAATCCATCACGGCATATAAATTAAAGTTGATAAATAATCCATCAACGTTGTCATTTTTCTACACCTTGTTTCAATGCAAAGTTTCAATTTCAAAGAATTTGATACAGATTGAAACATTTGTTTTACCTTTGAGTGGGAGAATTTGCAATGTCAATTCTATTATCGACGGGACAGCAGACTCCAGGAACAAACAGTTTTTTAAAGCACAACGACTGCCTCAATTTCGTCAGATCCAACAGTAGTTGTGGACAGTTACTCAAATCTTGACATTTGCCCGCACCACCGTCAGCTGTTATGCACTTGCCAGAACCTTTTTCCAATTCAAGCACCTGTTCACTGGCTTGGGCAACGTTGTCCTGAACAGGTGCAGGTGTCGATGCTTTTTCCGCAGGTCTTTGCAGGGGCAAGGTAACTCCTCTCACAATCGGAGCGATGCTGTCGGTAATATTTTGGCCCAAAACATTTTTGGAGATCGTATACAGAGCAGAAGGTAGCTCTTTTGGCGGATTATCAGAGCCCCTTGTCATATTTACGATATAACTCCCTACTGTGTTCAGAGCACCTAAGGTTTCGGTTATCGTTGTCAAGGGATCTGTCCTAGGGATGCTCTCGGTTACTCGAACGAGTTGAGTATAGGGACGAACTTGAGTATCTCTGCGAATCAAAGGTCTTCTTGGACCCGTGTCCCACGGCTCACCTTCGGACCACCTTCGTATTTGGGTGTACTGTGGTGGTTGTTGAGGAACAATTTCAAAAGCTGAAGCTATCAATAAATAATCACAAATTATACATTATTTCAATTGTTACAATTCCAATTTTATAACACTGATACTTTGAAAGATAATTCTTGAAAAAAAATGAATAATACACATATATACATATAAATAAACACGAAAACTATTTTATATTTTTACATTTTTCTGATACAAATACAGCTGAGATTGGAACGGCATTTAGAGTTAAGTGGACCGTTAAAGGATTCCAAAATGAATTCGAATGCAGCGAAATTGTAACGGTATATAAGCGCGACGGCAGAAGCTAAACGCGAGCATTGATCACTTTCTTTGATCACTTTCGTTCAACGAAACTAAAATTCACACCAAAAGACCGTTATTTCTGAATGCACCGAATGACAAATTTTAATTTAAATGTTATTTTGTAACCACGGCTTTGAATACTGATGTACCATAGGTCAATACACCGTTTCTTCCAAGATTGACAGGATTGACAAAGACAATTTAAGAAAATCCGGACTTTAAACAAGATTTTATTCATCTTTGCTGCGGTCTTGGAAAAACCGTTCATCACATGATTTCTCGAGTTGAGTAACATTTGGTTGGGAAGTCCGAATTGTTATGTCATGACGGAGGAGGAAACCATTCCAAATGTTACTTAACAAAATATCAACAAATGTAATATTGTTCATTTTTATTTAAAAAAATGTGTAATGATGACAATGAAACGATTTTGATCAATTTCGTTAATAACCCTATTAGTTATTATATCAATCATTAATCCTGAAGCTAAGGTCAGTGTTCCACGTTTACTAAACTGCTAACAAGTAATACGAAAAGGAAAGGAATAGGTGAGACAAGTTCAAAATAAACTGCGAGAAAGTGAAAGTGAAGATGAAAATACAAGCTTGTAAGATGCATAAAACTATACATTTTCTTAAATTTGTCAAACTTCTCTGCACATATTTCAGTCGCTGATCTAAGTGAAAATATTTATAAATAATAATGTAAAAAATGATTTCTTTCAATTGTTAGCATAGAGTAATTTTTTTTTATTCAGCCAGAAAAATTGAATTATTTTTTATGAAAATTTAAAAATTTCAATTTGCGGCTGGAAAAAGGTGGATTTTTAAAGTCATATAATTTGAAACGCTGAAAAAGAGAAACTTTCGCGCAGATGAGCAAATACGTGCGCCACCAATTAAAGAGAAATTTCGATCACCCGTACAAACTGTAATAAAACGTGATGTTTTTGTTCGAGTCGTCAATAGCCAATTATATAATTACATGTTTTTATCGAGATTAGTTAATTATATGCAGTGAATATTAAAATATTTGCAACTTCAATTGAATAGGACAGATTCTGTTAGACTCTAAAATACAAACAAACTAATCATGCAAACTCTCCATTTCAATATCTCAATTATTTAATGTGCAATTTTTTTCTCTATAAGTTTCAATTACAAATCAACCAATTATCAATCAAGATATTAATAAATAGGTCTTGCTTTGAAAGAAACAAACTAGATTTATAAGATAAATAAAGCAGTTCCATAGTGGACATAGA
The DNA here is from genome assembly GCA_030523145.1 of Trissolcus brochymenae. Classification (NCBI taxonomy): domain Eukaryota; kingdom Metazoa; phylum Arthropoda; class Insecta; order Hymenoptera; family Scelionidae; genus Trissolcus; species Trissolcus brochymenae. The sequence goes on from JAQQRF010000484.1 coordinate 32,139, forward strand.
GTCAAATACTATATCCAAAGTGAATATGACAAAGAAATGTCACAATTATTATTCAACATTTAAATAAAAATAAAACAATTTAAACGCGAGTTAGAATCTGAATTAGTGCATATTACGTTTAAAGAGCAATCAAGAACGGGACCGTTAAAGATCACGGAAGGTAATTTAACTTACATGTCATCGCGTGATAATTCTTTGCCAATTTAACATAATTAAATGTATAACGTGCCATAACTTACATCGTTCGTGATAAATGACCACATCGTCAGTAAAAGATGAGACACTCGTTTGACAGCTCCATATCACATAAAATCCTAAAAACGTAATTCAATCAGTTATATATTATATTCATAATTTTATCATGGTTATTACTTTAAGAAAAATGTACTAGATATAAAATGTAGATCTAAAGATTTCAACCAGACAGTAATTTTTGCACAATTGTATGGGAGTAAAAAATATTGCCCATTCTGTAACAGTGAAATAGGGTTCAAAATGATGAAACATGAAATTTCCCACTGATTCAGACCAGGATAATCATTTTACACTTGCGCTATCCAGTTTGCACCTTATTACGCAACTCAACAATTTAGTATGCCATTTCAGCTCGTCGTTACTTTTACCATCTTAATTTTCTTAAAAAATTCATCGTGCGTCTCATCGTACGACAAAGAATAAATTTCTTCACGTCCAACTCAGAAATCCCTGATCGTCTCTTATGTAACCTTTTTCATAAATATTAAATTTTATTTCTCTGATAAAATAGTTTCAAAACGTATCTTGTAAAAAAATATATCGTTCAACATCCATTCTGATTCAATTCTATCTTCTTTTAAACCCCTCCACCTTTTTTCATTTTGAACGTACACAATTTTCAATCAATAACTGAACAAACAAACCAATTAGGAGCATGTTTCAATGAAATTTAGTTAAAAAAAGACTACAGTTAATTAATTATTTAATTTTTTTGTTCGTTTAGAGGTTTAAAATAAATATTGAGCACAACATGAACATTGAGGCATAAGTGATTGAAAATGTGGGTGAATGATGTAAAAAGATGCAGAGGCGTGTAGAAGCCTAAAACAGGATTTCAGCACGAATTACGAGAACCAAGGCTCCATCGATGGTGAAAGTTACTTAACGAGAAAGTACGCCTTTCTTCCACTCACTGATTCATCGTCGATACAAACATATGTACTTAGAAATGATCACTGATTTTGTCATTATCAAACTGGTTATACGGGTAACTGTAGTGCGCGTACACGACACTGTTGCCGAGGGAAATCTGCTCGCGGCTTTTTTCAACCGTTCAATTTTACGCCGCTTCAACAATTGCGAGCGATCGACTAGAATTTTCACCGATTTCCGCGCAAACATATAAAACGTTGCATAAACGATGCTGCGATATTTTTCTCTTTCGATCGATAACAGTAAAACCCTGCTCCAATAACTTCTTAATTACGAAAGAAAAGACTTGCGTTTAGCGTAGAAAGCCGTTGCTTCGAATGAAAAAAAAAAGAAAGGAAATAATAAAAATGCAATCTGAAATGTTTTGATTGTTTCGTGATATTTATTTTCATTGCTTGTGAAAATGTTACTGTCATTTTAGTTATTCCACAAATTTTTAAATTAAAAAAAAAAGAAAAGAAATAGACATAAAGACATTGAATTTGTTATCTTCGATCGCGGGAAACTGTCATTCGCTCCACATTCGTTTGAGTCAAAACGAAAATGAACTTGGCGTGTCAAGATTGAAGATTAAATGTTGTCCACGCAAATTAGGATGAAATAGCAAGGCCGAGATGAAATTACGGGGAACCGGTCTGCGTTGGTACAGACAGTAGAGTGAAAGAAACAAATCGATCGAGAGTGACTACGGTGAAAGTAGGAATGGGGCGCCTGACAATATTCAAATTTTCGCGAGTGCACAAGGTCATTCGAACTGCCAAGCAAAACAAAGAAAAAAAATTACAACAAAATTCATACTTCTTACTTGCTAATGACATCTTTCTATCTTACTAATTACAACAAAATTAGTTCGAATGTCTACTTTGAAATAATAATTCAAACATAACACCTCAGTAAAGAGAGCAATATTTAATAATAGCAATGAATATTAAAAAATTTATTGAAACAAATTGATAACGTGCCATTGATGAATTTGTGATGCAAAGAACTTTTGAAACCGAGAGTTTAGTTACGATGTTTAACGTAGATGCTTTGACTTGAGCTGGAGCATCGCTATTTGTCCGGTTCGGTATTCAATTATCATTTTTATTATTATTACTTTATTTATTTATTTATTTGTTGTTTGTTATGAAAATGACATCAGTCGTTGAGGGAAACCGATGAATAGCGAGAGAGGCGCGGGTTTCTTCTTTCATTGTTACACAGTGTGAACGTACCGGTAACCCAGATACAATTTAAAGTGTACGATACAGAGAGTGAGGGCACACGTGCGCACGGCGCCACAAAAAAAGAGAACATCCGGATATCTCCAGCTGTGAACAATAACACGACACTGCTCGACGAGTTAATAAACACTTTCATCCACTCACTGCAAAAATAACTGTCAAATAAGATGCAAACAAATGAAAAATAAAGAAACTTTTTAAACAAGATGAAATAACATTGAAAGACTGATTGAAATAACTAAAGCAAAATTTGTAGATAAAATGTTTGGATCGGGGCAAAAAAAACTTACCAAAAAGCAATTGCGAGTACATGTTAAATTAGAGGATTAAGTGATCGCGATAGGTCGTAAGAAATCGCCGATGAGGAGTGGTATGTGAGTGGCGCATGCCGCGACACACAAGAAGAGGGCCCCGAAAAGCGCGGAAGTGTCGCGATAACGAACAACAGTTCCAAGTACAGCGACTGTCCGTGAAAAGACCTCGACACACTTTGGAGCCATCAAATACTCGCCTCGTCTCTCGTTCCTTTCTTCCCGGATGAGACGACGTCGGCCCCTGCGTTCGTTCGTTCGTTCGTTTCGTTTGGCCAAGGGAAAGTGGTTCCCTACCACCAACCGCCAGTCTCGCGGACTATTCGTCACGGCAACAGCACTTCACACGTCGGGAGAGAATCAACCGTCACCGCAAGAGGGGGACTAGCCGGGGATGAATGGTCACCTGCAATTATGAAATGTTTAGATAATAATCAATTCAAGGGAAGAGCTTATCTTACACTCATTTTAGATAAGATACTTTGATATTAGGTCCTCTATTTTTTATTCACCTCAAATTTGTTTGTCTTGAACATTTTTTAAAATCATTTCGTATTTCAACTAGTTGATGGTATTAATTGAACTGAAACAAACAATATACGATTAATTTATGCAACGAAAGTGCAACTGCAATTGACATCACTTGTGCTTAATTTTAAAGTGAAACTTTGAGGTGAAAATAAGAATGTAATATGATCGTTTTCGAGCGGTCTCTCTCATCGATTTGAAAAAAGTTAGATGATTTAGAAAAAAAAGAGTTATTTCTGGTCTGCTGCAAACAGCGAAATTTGTAAACATTTTTGGTAAAATTGTACGATCTCAGTTGATAATGAACTGATTCCTTTTTATCATATCGTACAAATAGAAACGAACTTTCAATTGTTTGTAGTTTGATTAGGAACATAATATTGAAAAAACTTTTAGATTTGTAACAGGTGTTGTAATAACAATCGGAAGTTTCGTTGATGGCTGAGTAACCAGGGTAAAGGGCTTTTTTTATTTTTTGAACAAATAAAATGCAATGGATTGTACAGACAGTCGTTTTATTGAAATCAAAAACCCATAGCTACAAATTAGATGAATATCAATTTATGTCTTTGAAAATTAATTCCACGCCTTTTTTTGTTTTGTTTTTGTTTGTTTTTTTTGTTTTTTTTTTTCAAGCAAAGAAGAAGCTCAAACGGAGCTCTCGTATAAAACGAATCTGCAACATAATTTCATGTCGCACTAAATTGAACTTTCATATGTATAATTACATCTTAAAAACTACATTTTATAATATACACTATTAATGGACCGCGATTCGAGGACGAGTCAACAGCGTTGAATCTTAGTGCAATATATCTTTGAGTGGATGCAAAAAAAGGGCCATCGAAAGCTTTGGAATGGTCTCAACGGTGACGACGACGTGCTCCCGCTAGTACTTCCGTAAGCTGGCCATAGGTTTATACGGGTCAAATCTGTCGTATGATCCGGTTGTCCCTGGCGCTGCTATGCCCAGTGCCTGTATTGGACCTCCTTGGTAAATTGGTGGCCCGGGGTGACGCATTGCATTTGCCATGCCGCTCGAATTGCTCCACCTGTCGACCATCATTAAACCTTATGAAAAAAAATCCGACACATGTTACTGTTTTATCCAATCTATACCAATCATTGAACCAGGGTCACCTTACAAATATTCCTTCTTCATTCGTTCGTATTGAATTTATTTCTAATTTCTATTTTTTAACACATTGTTCTGAAAAATTTCTAAATAATTAAGCAAAATCAAAAATATCATGTAATTGATAAAACAACAATTTATATTCAAACAACAACCGTTGATATTTATATTATATTAACAAACATAAATATTAATCACAATTCCAGTCAAAAAAGCAAACTAGTTTTGCATGAAATATTTATCATTTTCGTTAGTAAAAGATCATCAAATTTATATTAGTTACATAACGTCAAAAATAATTCGTTTCGGGAGAAAAAACATTACGAGTTAAATGTATGGTTTGGTTAAAGCCAACGCACATCTGTCATTCTGATTAACATATGAGCCTATTAGTAAAATAAAAGTGACAATGAATTTAGAATGGCTTGACATCAATAGTATTTTCACTTTCTAATCATCGGTTTTTCTTTGCACCATAGCGCGAGTATGTTGCAATTACTTAGTAGAACATTTTCGAAAACTTTATGAACTGTGACAAATGTTTTATTATGTAATGATCTTTTTAATTCTGTTCTATTAATCATTGCAATTTATGATTACATTTTATATAATAAGGGGTCAAACGAAGCGTGCTTTCGGGAAATTTGTCCAAATGACCCTTATTCAGAAAAATTAAAATAATTTATTTTGAAAATACATGCAGAGAGCTACTTTTTAATAAAACTATGAAATCATGCATTTGGTTTCATTCACTTTTTTCCAGCATTTTGTTTGCTTTGGATTTGTGTTAGGTCTTAATTTGTATGGTTAGATTTTTTAACCGATAAAAGATTTCATTAATAAAATGATTATTCTATAAATTGTATAACTAATAAAGAATATTCAATTGAAATGTTTGCTTACCGATTCACATTGTCAGATGATCGATTGCTCCAGCTAGAAGGCTCGTTCCTTAGGTCATTGCGAGAACTGCTGCTTGGTACTGAGTTGAATGATTTGCCAGAGCTTGGTCCCGAGTGCCATCCGCTAGAGTTGCGATTGCTTTCCACATACCGACTATCGCCTAATCAGATAAATTGTCAACTTTTTAATTCCATTTTTCAAACTTCTTATAGATTCCAACCAGAAAAACTTAACTTCTCGGGAAAAAGTTATTTCAAACAAATTAGTATTAATTAATGTTAAAGTATTCTGTTTGGAGAAAAAAAAACAAGTGATTTATGTTTTAATTAATAATAAAAAAATTAATGATTGTGATTTAATGAAAAGTGAAGTAAATTTTAAAAGCATTTCGGACGGGTTAATAAGTCTACAATAAAACTCAGAAAAGATATTGCAAAGTGAAAACCATTTATTAACAAATCATTTACAAAATTGAAATGATCAAGTTACAATAAGCATAAACGCGGTTAATGATTCGCCGACAAGTACAAACTTGCAATGTCTATTTTTCAATCCACTTTGTACACGACTATTAAGTTTGCATATCGATATGTAAACCAGAATAAAAGGAACTTTGATTTGAGTGTGCAAATATTTTATCTTCATTAAAAACTTTCATTTTTTTTTTTTTCATTTTTTTGTACCTGTTTTACACAGATGATTTGATGATTTGAACTATGACACGCGGAATGTTTGATGTTTGCGATGGTGAAATAATAATTAAATCACCAGTACTTGTACTTACGTGGCGCACTCGATCCAGGTGGTTTTGAATTTTCATTATATCGTGAGTGTCCGTCTCGAGAACTTCGGTGAGAATCTGGGTCTGATCGACGTACTTCGCGGTCTCGTCCGAAGTTGCTCGTACTGCTTCGCTCATACCTGTAAATACAACAAAATTTATCAATTAAAAAATTGTTCTGAATTATTCTGGCATATAAAAATTTCCATTTGGTTTTGAATAAATATTCTAGTCTTTTTTTTTTCTTAATTGACAGAACTCATCCATTCTTTAATTTGTCTGAAGAATAGAGTTTTTTTAGACAACATTAAAATATTGTCATGAAAAAGATTATCGATTTCATTGAAAATGAGGATTTTGAATTTAATTGTGAATTACCTGGAGTCTTTTACTTGACGTGGGTCGATGGATGAGCTCTGAGATCTGAGAGGCTCACGATTAACAATCACTTCAATGACATCATTTCTGCTGCTACGCGAGGAATAATCCCCGCTCCTTTTGTAATCTTTTTTTAAGCCATGGTCTTGTGCCGATCTATGAGAAGGTTTCAATTTTCTTTGTTTACAAAAAGGTTTTTTAAAATTAAAAACTTGTACTCGTGTACGGCATGTTTTATTTGATATTTCCACTTAATTTCACGTGAAAAGCAAGCAATAGACCAAATACCAATATAATTTTTAACTTTATTTATTTATGTAAATTTCAATTTATTTAGTGTTGAATTTTGTTCTTTTTAATTAAAAAAAATGTGTAGTTACCTGCTTGAATCGTATCTAGATGGCGGTGAAGGGTCAATGCGTCTGTCAGAAACCCGATCAATTACATCACCTCGTCTATCAGAAACACGATCGGGGCTGTGTCGGCGTGAGTGATCACTCGCAAGACGTTTCCTCTCAGGCTCCGCGTAAATATCGCGCGGATCACGTCGGTCGCTGGACGTGCGCTTGATTGACGGTGGCGGTGGCACCCTTCTGCTCTCCTCCAAGCGCAACTGTTGTCGCTTCAATTCCAAACGCTCACGTTCCAACTTTTCACGCTCAATTTTTTGGCGTTCACGCTCGAGCCGCAGCAACTCCGCCTTTTCTTGTTCTATGCGTTCGCGTTCTCGACGCAGTTTTTCACGTTCGCGTTCTAAACGTGAAGCTTCTTCACGTTGCCTTCGTTCAGTTTCGCGCTGACGTTCCATCTCTTCTCGACGACGTCGCTCTTCTTCTCGTAGAGCTCTTTCTCGCTCGCGAAGTCGTTGGCGTTCTCTCTCTTCCTAAAATTATGAATCCCACGGTTACATAAACAAATTCAACACTTTCGAACAACTATTTCAGAAAATCAAAAAGTTACCCTGATCTTGGCAAATGTCAGAACATCATCCCGTCTCCTGCGGTCGCGACTTCGTGACCTGGAACGACTCTTACGACGATCCCAAGATCTCACTCTTTTCTCATCTCTTCTTGACCTGTCCCGTTCACTTTCCGGTTTCTTGCTGGTTGATTTTGTGGAACGCGTATCACTATCCTTATGCAACTCATCTTTCTTCTCTGCCGAATCATTCTTCTTCTCTTCATGTCCTTCGCTTGTTTCATCCTTCTTACTCTTAGTTGCTCGTTTATCTGCAAACCAGAAAACAATGTATATAGTTCAAACTTATTATCATCATGATTTTTCTTTAAAAATGATAATATTTACCATTTTCAGATGTTTTTTCTTCGCTCTCATTCTTTGACTCCTTGTCCTTCTTGTCTGATTCGTGATTACGTTCATCCTTTGAATCTTTTGATTTTTCTTTATCCTCTTTTTTGTCCGATTTTTTAGAATCATTGTTCGAATCACGCTTTCTTATATGGCTTTGTTGATTATCACCTTTTGCCTAAAATATTAATATACGTTTAGACCCACATCAATTTATGTACAATTTTTTAAACATTATAATCAATCATATATGAAATATAAAATATACCTTTTCCACAGAAATGACTCTTCCGTGCAATTCAGTTTTATGCAAATGTGTGATGCATTTAGCTGCATCTTCACTCGAGGACATAGTAACGTAACCGTAACAACGAGTGCTTGGTGTCCGAGCGTTGGTTACAACTTTAGCTCCTATCACTTTTCCATAAGCAGAAAACACCTGCTTCAAGTCGGTGGCACGAGTAGACGATGACAATCCTGATACCCATAAATTCCTACTGCTAGCATTTGCTGGACTTGAGTTCTTCTTGTCTGAAGAACAAAAACAAAACAATAATATTTTATAGTTTTTTCAAAATAACGAAAAAAAATAAATAATAATAAGAAGAAGAAGAAACAGTCATACAGACAATACATTTTTTATTCTCATAATTTTCATTACCAGAAGAAAATAAAGTAACTTTTAAAATTTTCATGAAGCTAACTGTAACTCACTGAAAGAAAATATGTCAGGCACTGGTTCTAAGTGTTGTAAACATGTTTTTCCTTTAAGTTATATGTTTACATCAATAGAAACTTTGAATAAAATATATAGGAATAAGAGAAAAATTACTTTAACATTATTTGAAATTGTACAAACAAATGAACAAATATTTTAATTATATTTATCATTTTAAAGAGTGTGAAATATAATTATAATAGCAAAACATTAATTACCTTTATCATCTCGTTTGCTGCTCTTGCTGCTAGATTCCGAGCTGTAAAAACATAAAATCGTATCAAGAAAAACATTTATTTCCGAATTTGGACCAACGAGAATAAAAAAAATACATCGTCCAAAGCTCATCAAATACCTCTGCAAATATGTTAAGCGCACAAATCTGGCTAGCAAATCAGAAACCGAACACGCGCGTTTCAACAAATTATTTTTATTATTCACTGTCGTTGTTCTAGTTTTTCCAAACCGTCCTTGAGCGTTCACATCTTTTTACTTCCTGGCTTCTGACTTCCTTACAGCATACGTCGGGGCAACTTGTCGAGCAGATTCATTCAAGGTCTTGCCAAATTACAAGTCTTTCCATTTGTCCATTGCAGTCACGAACTTAGCATACAATTTCATCCGGTCAGATTTGGTTGTACGGTTTAAAATGCAGCTTTTTTTTAAGACACTAGAAAACTGTAGTTCTGTTTGCGACGATCGGTTATGAATAACCAAGAGAGTTCACCTGTTTTAAATTTTGATCCAAACCGAAATATTGATTCATTTTCGTGAAAAACCATATTAAAGATTGAAAGAATAAACTTGTAGGTATTTTTGTTATTTAATATGGAATTTCGAAAATGATGTTTGTTGATCAAAATTTCATCATCACTTTGCGTCAATTGCTAGCCAATTTCTCGGTTTCTTAACATACTTTTCAGAGCTATTGAATGCAGCCGACAACGGCGAAACGTACTTCATCATACAGCGTCACCGAGTACAATGGTATAATATAACAAATATATATACATCTAAAATATATATATATATATACATATATTTATTGATATATAAACGACCTTTGACTATGTGATATAAAGTCAAGTACGTGAATCATCAATCATCAAAACAAAAAGCAATGCAAAAGTACTAGAGGTCTTGCGTTAGGTCCTCGTCGAGGAACAAAGTGACATCTTGCGGAAACGAGGTCTGGGCAATCACAACAGTCCCATGGCTGACGATTCCAGAGACGGGGGTCTGTGCAAACGACTCGTCCAACTTAAACCTTTTTACTTTTTGTGTGTGTACTTTAGATCAATACATACGTTTTTTTAGAACTTTTGACTATTTTGTTTGAATTTGTAACCGTGTTAGAGCAATGTGAGACCAACCTCTTGGTACCCTCGCCGGCATCCGTCTTGCTCTTGGCGGCGCTGCTATTTCCGGTCGCTGAAGAGGATGCAGTGGTGCTGTCTTTACCGCTGGCGCCCCCTTCCGCTCTGCTGCTGCTTCCTTTTTCACCCTTCTTCTCCTGTAATCGCTTCCTGTCCGCACCATCTGCAGGACAATCAAGGTTGCACAGAGGTCAGGCTTCGGTATTCTTAGGCTTTTAAAGCTTCAACGACGACTTCGGTTTGGTTCAAGCTTTTGTTTTGGCTGTTTGCATCGTTTCCACGACGAGCGAAGAAGCAAATTCATGCCCCTTTAGGGGAGAACATTTATTCAGACGCTTTGCGCGCACTCCATCGACGCTCTAGAGTAACTCTCGCAGCATTCAGATTAATAGAATTGGCTTAGAATACGTCTAAGGTTAACTAACTTATAAACTAACGGCTTATTTTATACGCAGTGATGACTTCCGTTGCTGCAGAAATAACTCTTCTCTCGATGCACCATGATATTTTCCAGCAGTCCTTCGTTGCTTATTGAGTTGCACGACGCATCGCAAAGTTTATTATACAATCACTCGTTGAACGCATTGACAGGTTGTGAGCGTAATTTAAACTTGGTGTCAAGTTTATAAAAAATTTCACATTCTATTTCCTCATTCTCTTTCTCTCCCCCCCCCCCCCGTCCCCCTCACATCCCTCAGAATTACCTAATACTTGTATTTAAGAGTAGTTCGTATAACATAAAACAATGAAAAATGAAGATCTAAGGAACGAGTACGAAAACTTACCTTTATGCCTGTAATGCGCTTCACTCTAAATAAAAAAAAATTACTGTTAATTCCAGTTTTTGTTTTAGGTTTTAATTTTGCTAAAATTGTATTTTTATTTCATTTTACCTCCTCAGCAAGTAGATTTTCTTCATCTTCTCCAATGGTAAGGTTGATGGAATCCTCGTTGTCAATTCCATTAGTCTCAGCAACGGAGATCACTGGTGGTGCAGGTGGTTCTCGTTCCTCAGACTCCTTCTCTAATGGCTTGATTCTTTCAACACCCATTTTTGATTCCTTAGTTTCTTCTTTTTCTTCAGGCGTTTCTTTCTGTTCTTCTTCCTTATCATCCTCATCCTTTTCGTTTTCTACATGAGTGGCGGAATAGTCCAAATTGTTGTTCTCTTGTTTTTCTACATTGGTTGAATTTTCCATCTATGTATTAAAAATGAGTATTAAGAATTAAGCAATCAGAATGGATTTGTGATAAAATTAAAATTTGTTTAAAACAGAGCAAAAGTAATTTTGTATTCAATAATTCAACAATGACTGCATTATTGTATTTAATAAAAATAGTTTTTACTAACGAAGCATAATTTGTTTAATGTCAAGATAATATTATTGCAATGTCTACAAGACCTAATGATTATTTAGTGGCAAACAAAGTTTATCATTTCGCGTTTTCGTGTAGCTATATAAAAATATTAGTTCATCATGTTATTATACCTCTTGAATCGGTTCTTCATTTATATTCTCCTCCTTAGACGAATCCACATCAATAACTTCTTGTTTAATTTCAATCACTTCTTCAACTTCCATGCTTTCTTTTTGAGTATCATTATTTTCTGTATGCTCTTCAGAATTTTTCATCTCAACACCTGAAATGTGGATTTTTTTAAACAATTATATAACTTATCCTATAAATTTCACTGCTTCCACTTGCTTCTACAAATTATGGATATATTGATCAAAATTATGTAATCAAAAGTAATTACTCGTGTTGTTTCTCTTCACCACTGGTTTTGCAGGCGTTCCGACACTTGGCACTATAAGATACTCATCTGGATCATGTCCTTCTTCACATATAGCCTGAAAAAAAATGTAACTTTTAACTTATCTTTCGTTAATTTTATATGATTACAATTTATGAATAATAATAATTTTCCATAAAAAGTTCAATTTGAACAGTTGCAGAAAGCACAGTTGAAGATAAGCAATTCAATGATAATAAAATTGTATGTAATTGACTCGAAGTTTTACTCTTAAATATTAATTAATAACGTTGCCATGATTTAAGCCCATTAATATGACTTTGATTTGAATGATAATGAAGAGAAGTAATGAACTGACTATTGCAAATATTAGAAACACGATTCTCAATGCATGATATATAATCTTCCATAGCAACCATTGATTTTTTTAGTTATACAATATAGCTTATCTTCTTTAGTATCGATTTAAATAATAAATATAACAAATGCAATTATTGTTAACGACTAGCGAATTAAGCATTTTGTAAGGTAGACGTACCAGTTATAGGTACGAATTTGGGTTAATTTCAGTTAAACATTGATAAAATTGTGTAACAAATTTTAAACTGTCTATAATGCAAGTCAATGAAGAGTTAGATGTGCATTGATTTTGTATAAATACTTTGCATAACTCTCAGTTTTTAATGTAAATTGAAAACGAATTTAATACAAATAGGAACACTATAACCGCAATAGGTACGTTTACCTTATATCTTATAATTTTATCAATTTAATCAATTTAATTTAATCAGTTGAATTTAGTAGTTTTTCAGTTTTGAAATCTTCTTCCATTATCTTTATCAAACATTAACAAATTGAGAAAAACCATCTAATTAATTCGTTATAGACGAATTCTTGAATGATTGAAGTCTGTTGTGAAAAACAGTTCAACATATCAGAAAAAATTTGATACGAAATAAAAAGAATAATTAAGGTTGAAAAAAATGCACCGTTATCTAGTAGATAATTTGGTAAACAAAAAATGTTTTAAAAAGTGTATACCAGTAGAAATTTTGTATGTCAGTTAATTTTGCATGTAATAAAATTTGTGTTCGAACAAATCATGGGGTCAGAGCTCCCTCTACAAAAGCGATCAATAATTAAGTCTATTTCCAGTCACCCAGCCAGCATAATTTCTATTATAATTTTGTAACTTTTGTATTTAATCATATAAAACACAATTTTTACTTCTGGTGTATTAAAATGTTAATCTATAAATATAAATATAAATAACTTTTGCCGACCTCAATCTTGTGTAGAATAAAAAAATTTATTTGAAAAATTAAAATAATAGTCAAGTAACCCAAATCATGCAGTAACTAAATTAAATGGATATCCAAAAATAGCTTCACTTTCTTTTGAAATGTCGAATGAGAAAATCAAGTTTTGATATTTCGATGAACTAACCTACAAAAATAAAATAAACTATTTAAATAAACATTATTGTTAATCTGATAACACAATAGCCAACAAAGTGAATTATTGTATCAAATTTCTGAGACAACAAGTTAATTGTCTTAGTTGTGTTGAATAAAAGGTAAAACTGATTTGTCGATTGTTATTTCAATGAAGTTTGATAACAACTTTTTATATCAAAATAAAAAAAGAAATGCACCTTAGAAAGCCTCTCGAGCAGAGCAGCCTTGTTGCCACTTTTGTCCAGGCCCCGACGTTCGAGTTCCGTCTTAAGATCTATGACTCGGAGCTCGGTGAGTTTTTTACCTTCACTGTCGGCCATCTTCAACTCCCGAAAATATGTTGCCTTTGCGACAAAACAAATGCGCGCTCCGCTGCGCCCGAGCGCGGCAGACTTAAGACCTTGCCTTGATGAATGACGCTTGCACGCAGCCTAGAGACTCAAGTCCGAATCACGCTGCACTTTTTTTGCTAAATTTGATTCAAATAAGAGTTTATTCTCCGGCGAAACCACTACAGTATCATTCGACAGTCGTAGTCACGACTCTTGGCGATGCGCGCGCTAACGAGAAGAGAGAAGGAGAATTGTGTGACTGCGCGGCGTGTAATATTAAAGGTCAATTTCCATGAGCAACAATTTGTTGACGGCAAGCAAATACGCAAACACTTACAGACAAATATTTTTAACTAACATCTCAGCAAAAATTAAAACAATTAAATGCTATGATAATGCAATAATCAAAATTAAGTGTCAGATAAGTGTTGAGTTAGTTTTCAACAAATTTGTTTGTTCAATATTTTTTTAACCTAAACTAATTCTGCATTATCGACTGATTTAGTGACTTTAGTAACTTTTAGTCTCAGTCGATACGAGCAGTGACAAAATTATCCTTTTACAATGTTCAATCTTTGGCGACTTTATTTTTCGTGATTCTCTCGGACGTCTCCGGCAGAAGCAAATCTTCAGAAATGTCCCGGTCAAGACTGCTGAACCGAAATGTATCAACTCATAGATTGTATAGTTTATGACTTGAGAAAAAGCGGTTAACGCCATCTATGTCACTTTGCAATCTTATTGTGATCTCATCTGTAGATTCTTGTTTTACTAACTCCGTTTTTATGTTAAGAGTTGTGTAATGAAATTGATGTAGAATTTCATGCTTACTATTGCGAATACACTAAACATTGTACATCGTTCACATTCAGGACGATGTTCATGCTCAGGAGAACAATAACATCTGCAAGGCCGCTTGCAAGGGCAATTCAGAAGTGTAAGTCAAGTAACCTCTCCCTGAACTTGGCTGACTCTTGCGTTCAATTTTTGTTCAATTAATCTTTATATTTCAGGTTACATATCCTCTTCGTCAACTCCGGCTGATACTAAAGAAATCACCAAAAAATCTCATCGTAAGTTTCAAGACCACCTCTGTTTGTCCACATTTTAGTACAAGAAATAAGTACAAATGTTTATTTATTAATTTTTTTGACAATTATAGACAGCAGATACATCCGATATTCCTATGTACACATGAATATAAACTGATTCTATCTCATCACAAACATTTTTGGTTTTAGAGTATTTGAGTAATACAAAAATATATAAAGAAAACTTTAATAAACGTTCCTAATGTGGATAATAATGAACAATATTTTGTCACAAACACATACAAATGTTAACAAATATATAATTGAGCATAAATACTATAGAAGAAGTACCTCGTTAAATTTCATACACTCATGATGGTTAGATTTTAGAAGTAAAAACACAAAATATTTCGTTTTGGGATCCCAACCATCTTGAGTGCTATGAATTTTGCAAAGTAATATAGGCATAAATAACAATGTTTGAATGCCAAAAATCACGTTTTTGTGTACTTTGAACCTCTTTATAATATTATAATATATGTTTTTTTAAACCTTTTTATGTGTTTACGGAAGAAACAAATTTTTCATCAATTTCCATGTTAAAAACTTCATGAAAAAAAAAAAAAAAAAAAAAAAACATCATATAATAATACCATTAATTCATCAAATGTAAATGAGATCAGCGTAATGTTGTTATCTTTTAATATGTATCTTTTAATATGTATCATGTCATTGAATTGTCTTTACATAATATTTCAGTAACCATACGGAAAGGGACTAGTGATACAGCAATTGAACAACTGAAAGATTTTGGACAATATTGTGCTGAATGTTTGCCAAAATTTATCCAAAAAGTTCAAGTAGCCAGTGGAGATGAATTGGAATTGCTCATTGCTCCCGAAGGTGTTGTACCAACTTTATCTTTCTTAAAGAATCATCACAATGGTCAATTCTTGAATATTTCTGATATTACTGCTTTGGATGTACCTAGTCGACCTTTTAGATTCGAGGTGAATTTCATATTTTCTTTAAATAAATATTACTCCTTTTACGTTTGATACTCTTTTTTTTCTTTTTTTTAATTTAAATCAACTTGTGTGACTGTTTCAGCTTGTCTACAATTTACTCTCACTGCGTTTTAATACGCGTATCAGGGTGAAAACCTACACGGACGAATTGACTCCGGTGGAGTCAGCATGCTGTGTGTTCCAAGGCGCTAATTGGTATGAGAGAGAAGTTTGGGATATGTATGGAGTTTATTTCATGAACCATCCAGATCTTCGTCGCATTCTTACTGATTATGGCTTTGAAGGACACCCACAAAGAAAAGATTTCCCGCTTACAGGATATATTGAAGTACGTATTGGTTTGTGAATGTCCATGTTCTCTTTTACTGAACACAAGTTGTCAAACTTTTTGTAATTTTCAGGTTCGCTATGATGACGAAAAGAAGAGAGTAGTTGCAGAGCCTCTTGAGTTAGCTCAAGAGTTCCGTAAATTCGATTTATCTGCACCTTGGGAACAGTTTCCCAATTTTAAGAATACTCCACCACCAACCGAAGAGTTGCCCTTGAAAAAGAAGTAATCACAGCTCAGAATAAAAGTGTTACATCAAATTAAGTAAAAATAATTAATTAGGTTCTGTTAATTTGTATAATTGATTCAATCAAAAAGAACAAAAGGTTTTCAAAATTACAGAATTCATATTTATTGTAAATCCTGAGTTTGCTTAGAAATAAATGCTAGATGAACGAATTTTGAATTGTTATTATAATTTACATTTTTGACATAACAGAAAAAATACAATTCTTTGTTATATTGAATTATTTATTGCACAGCTCAATATAAAAATTTTACATTTACAAAATTTTATCGTAGAAATAAAGTAGTTTTCATCAAAATTCTACATTGTATTTTACATACAAGTGCTGTACAATATTTATTTTCATAACAAAAATGCTATTTTATGTTTATATATACATAAATAATTTCTCTGCAAAAAATGAATCGAAATTTAATGATGTATCAAGAATAATTTCAACAATTATAATGAAAATTTCCCAATCAACACTTATTTTTGCACAATTCTACAATCTTGTATAAAACGAAACTATTTTTTCGGAAAATTAATTTCAGTTTAATATATATTCTAGATATGAAATGACACGAGCATCACGTTTTTTCAGCAATGGTTACACAAATTAAAATAATATTCTTGGTTTCAATTTAAATTGAAAATTGTGATATGCACTGATGGTCGCATCGTTTAAAAAAATACCCTATTTCAATATTTATCATCCTCATGGAGGACATAGCACACCTTTATCAGGTTTTTTTTGTCTTACACCTGGAAAACTTATATCTAAACTCATAAAATAACACTATTCATTCTTAAAATTGTAATTCTGTTTTCAATATTGATATAAAAATTAGTAATTTTCATATCATTCTTCGAAACGTATAAAATTGTACTATCACCTATTTATAGTCTTATTTTCCAATACAACATTTTTTTCTTTTAGTTTTCATATATAAGCTTTCTTTTTCTTTAATATCGAAAAATAAATAAATTGAAAAATTAAAATACAATAATAATCATTTTGTTTGTTTGCGTATTTTGTATGAAATTAAACAAGATCTAATTTTGATGTAGATACAAATAATGATTATTAATAAAAGTGCTTGAGAACTTGTGGGTTCTCTCGGCTTAGGTGGGTTGAGGCTTTAAATGAGGCGAACTTGGTTCACTTTTGTTTGGACTCGATGCAATTTCTTGCTGCTCTAATCTGCGATGACGGAGCATCGTGTTTAGGACACCGTTGAAACTTGCCGTTTTCTTTTTAGCACTGCCTTTTGGAGTGCTCTCACCAGTTCTTCTGACAGGTAATCTTGGCGAGGCCATTTCATCCATAAAATCAAAGTCAGACTTTTCCTCTTGTCTAAAATAAAAATTGAATAAGAAGATGTTTCTATGTTTGGTTTTGATTTTTTTTGTTTCGTTTGATTTGAAAGAAAGAGATAGAACGAATATATACTTTAATTCTTGCAAAATTTCTTGTTGGTTGTTATTGGTAGGAACAGGAGAAGGTCCACGTCTCCCTGGACACTTCCATTCGAGTTCGAGAACTTTATTATTACTTTCAAGACCTTCGATTGTGGCAATTAAATCATCTGGTTTCATAATCCACTCGCCCTAAAGAATAAACAATGCAGACAAATAAAAACATAAGCTCTTTGCCGTGCAAAAACAAACAACATGATTTTTACACCTATAAGATGTACATTACCTTTGCTTCAGCCTCATATTTCTCATCGTCAGAACACTCAACACACCATTCTTCATCATTGGCTTCCATTTCATCGGCAAAATCGACGTTTAATATTAATATTATTGAGGTATGTTTATCATAATTTGAGGTTAATTTTGAGGGGCTTGTTTCAAAACACAGACCCAAACTCTCAAATGTCAAATCTTGTATGGATAATTTTTGACAAACCGTTGAGTACTTGTACGTATTGCTGCACAACTCAATATTTCAAAAATAAGTGTTGTTTATATGTCGAAATTTCAGAGTTGGCGTCGTCAGGTTGTTCATGTACTACAGCCGGAGACTTGTGTTGTCTGCAGTATTTATCAGAAAACACTATATGAAGACGAAAACCCAATCTAATATGCGCTGTACGCATGTACGCATATAGGCGGATCATTTCAAACAGTTTGGAATGATAAAGAAATTTATTGATTTATAATAAATATTATATCAGTCATATCAAAGTGAAACATCATATCATTTCTGAGGTGAAGTATCATTATTTGAGGTTGAACGTCCCTTTCGATTCGTCCAATTCCATCATATTTAATAGTGGTTCTTATTATTCTTATTTATTCATCATTATACACGAAACAAAAGTAAATGAATTTTATTATTTTAAAACCTTTATATTTGTCAACTAAAATTAATCTAAATTGAAGGAAATTAATCTAAATTGCTTAGCATATAAGTATTTTTTTAGATAGTAGTAAGGATAGAGAGGAATCTATTTTACTTACAGTCAACTGAAGAAATTACTCGAAAGATATAGATAGGTACAAAAATATAAATTTCATAAATACCTTTGCGGTGTACAAAATTTTCCTGTGTAATTTTCAACGTGCACCATTTTTATTAAAACAATCTGATTGATTATTAAACAATTAAACAATTTATAATATTTGTTGTGAATGATTTTTAATGAATAGTTAATAATAATATTACGAAATTAAAATAAATCCTAATATTTATCGTTAGAATGTAATTTGAAATAGTGTGACCGGTAACGACTGGACATACAAAATCAAATATGTTTATACGTACCTATATATAAAACATAAAAAACTAAAACAACATTGACGCATAAATATCGATTATTATCCAATTTTTTCATAACGATATCTCGGCGCAAAATTCGCGGTTATTTTTTTGCGCATATGCGATATATATATATATATATATATATATATATATGTATATGCGAGCAAGCAATTCTCTTACACCAAAATGGCCGCTGCTTATTATCGCGACCGGCTGATAACGCACGATTGACTGTTGAATTTTCACCGGGGTTTCTCACTTTCGCAAGCGATGAGCAGAAATAAAAGAAAGAACCGATCGAAAAAAGCAAAACTTGATGAAGAGGAGCCAGTGGATGATTCTGATTTCGAAAAAAAGGTGAATCATAGAATTCACGGCGTTTTGTTGATGTTTTGAATATATATAGCAAGTGTGTTTAATGATGATATAATTTATAAAAATTAAAACTGGTTTACAACAAAAAACAGTGCACGTTTGCTGCGTGATGAATATTGTTTTGAAAAAAGTGACAAATTTGCCATTTTATTGCAGAACTTGTTGAATTTTGAGGAAACAAACAAGAATATCCAGCAGATGTCAAAGCAGGAACTCTGTGATTATTGGAAGATTCAGAGAGAGTTTTTGTTAGAAATTAAAAAAGATTTGAATTTATTGGGTAACGCTGTTGTTAATTCAAAGGTGAGAATTCTGGTGACATTACTTGTTTATATCAATGCTTAACTATAAGTTAACTATAATATTTTTGTTTCTATCTTCAGACGAATCTTCAGCAGATTAATTACATTTCCAAAAAGGCCTTTGCAACTATAAATGGACGACATAACTCTATTCCTGATGACTTAGTTGAAAGTGTTGTTTTGCTGGATCATTTATTTCCTTTCATTACTGGATATGAGGTACAAAACTACCATCAAGATATAAAAAAAAACGAATGTTTAAAATCTGATTTATTTTGTTTCATAGGAACAGAATACTCTATGCAATTTGATAGAACATTGGTGGAAATTTCATTTGCCTTGGAGACAAAAAGTAGTGATGAACTCACTCATGTTTTTAATAGACAAGTCAAAAATGTCATTGGTAAATTAAACATTGATCAATGTGATGCGAACGAATCATCTAAAAAGTCAACAATAATTTTGAATCTCATATTTATGTTATAGTTGCATATAAGAAGATTGTACAAAATCAAAGATGCATTGGAATTATTAATAGACGAAGACAACTTTGATGAAGTCATCCAATTGGTCCATCAAAAATATATGCTCACGAATGTTGAAGGACGAGAAATCATTGCCAAACTGTTGAATTTTGGTGAAACTTGGATAATGGTAACTGTATTAATTATTGTTATTGTCAGCTCAAAAAATACATACATATTTGTAATTGTTAATTTTTTAGGCTATCCATGATAAAATAAAAATTGCATTTGAAAGTAATGAAATGCATTATGTTAAAGCTTATGCTGAAATTTATTCAGCAGCATTTGAAAATGCTACGGAAGATAACAGAAAGTTCATAAAGCAAAGATGCCTTCGAGACTTTGTATTTCATGCTTTACGTTCAGAAAGATCAAATTCTGGACGAGACAAATTAGGTAGAAATCTTTTACGCATTCTTGAGTACTTTAATTCTGTTGGAAGTTTGGATTTCAAGAGAAGCATACATGAATTGTACAATGATTTGTTATCGGAACATTTGGAAGTATGTTCTAATATGATTGCCTGTTGTGAAAGTTAAATTTAACATTTGTTTGTTTGTCTTTTTCATTAAAGAAAACAAAAAATCACAATTTTCAGAGCTCTAGTGTAGCGGTTCGATGCAACGCTGCAGAAGTACTTTTTGTTGTTGTTTCAATGCAAGATGAGCAGGAGAGCATTATCAATCAACATTTTCTAAATGAGGCTTACACAGTGATTACAGAATTACTAAGAGACGAAAACGATCACGTCTGCTTTGTTGTTATAAATGTAATCCAAGCATTTATTCAAATCGAACACAAAATTGTAAATTAAAAATTATAAGACTATTTTAATTTGTATTATCAATTTTCAGTGCATTCTCAGCATTGAATGGAACTATATTCCAGATTCCGTGATTGATGTTTGGATTGATGGAATCATCAGTTTGACTAAAAATTCGAACAATAGAAAACTTCGTCTTGAAATACTTAAAGGCTTAAAGTCTGTTTTTTCTAACAGCATCCCAGAATGGAGAATACAATATATCATTAAACATTTAACCTCGAGTATTTACGCGGATAATTCTGAAATACGAGTAGCGTTTTTGGAGTTGCTCTTACATTTGACTACTAATATGAATGTCAAATTTTGGAACATCGTACCTTTGGCCTGTATTTTAAGTGGGCTCGAGGTAAATTTCATAGTTAAATTATTTAAGTTTTCATTTTATTTATAATATTAACATTGTAAGCGTTCAAGGATTCTAACGGCAAAATACTCAATCTGTCAATGGAACTATTGGATTTGAGAATTCAGTCGATTAAAAATCTCTCGGATATTCTTGGCGAGATTTTGCGTTTCGGAATCATCAATCGAAACGGAATGAGACGATTTTTATTTATGAAATCGAAAGACATGGATGTCGAAATGGTCCTGAATTTGGTTGAACAAATCTTGCTAACGATTACAGAAGAAACAAAGAAATGTATTAAAGATGGAACACATGAAACAAATATAAAAATTCTTTCTGTATACTTATTCGAAGCTGCTAGTATTCTATTATATAATCGCTTTCAAGAAATTTCAAAAAAAGTTCATCGGGAACAAATAGATGACATCGAGGATATTGTGTTAAACAACGTAGACATGATTTGTTGTTTTATTCAGGTTTTCTATTCATTTTTGATTAGTTTATTATTTATTTTTTTAAAACGATTTCATTAGAATATTGGAGCGTAATAGTTGTCGTTTAATTTTCAGAATTCATCAACAGCTGAAAGCGTAATATTATTACTTTCATTTTTTCCATTAACGAAGAACTCTGAAAATATTGTTAATAGTTGTAAGAACGTACTTATAAACACCAGCGCAAGACAGGTCAGAATTCGGATCATAGATTTGTTCATCAAATGGAAAAGACTTCAACCGCTTTTCAATTTGATAATTGAACTTTGCGATAGTGTAAGTTTGTTTGTTTATCTTATGTCTATGTCACAACATTTCTATTTATTATACAATTTTAATATCTAATTAATGTTTATTTTTGGATTATAGAATATAGAAAACAACAGACAGCATGGACTGAAAATTTTAGAAATGTTATTAAATGAACATTTTGCATCAAACTTAGTAAGAAATCACCATAAAGAAATGGAACATTTTTGGATACAGATGAATTTTGTTAAGCCTTTAGTAGAAAATCAGTTAACTGAAATGCGTGGTATTGAAAATGGGTCTATCGAACGTTTGTTCAAATTGTATGTGTCCCTAATAGATGTTTTACACAAAAATGACGTTCATAGTACATCACGAAAGTTGTCGTCGTTATATAATTGGGCACAGAGGTATTATTTGAACCTATAATATTAATTTGAATCAAAAGAATTTCTATTTTACAAACTTTCTTCTCGTTACTTTGCTGTTTTTGCAGTACCATAGTTCCTCGAACGTTGAAGTCAAAAAACTTTGAGTTTATTAAGTTTCCTACAGCTATACTGAAAATTATATTTGAAGTCAGTAAAACTGTGATATCGCTTGACAAAGTTACGCCCAAACTCTGCTGTGAGATGATTTTACTCTATTGCAAGTGTTTGATTGCACCAAATGGTATCGTTTTTTTCAACGATGCTCTAGTCGCAGTGTTGGTAGTGCACAAATACTATCAAACCGTTTTCAAGGAGGATGACATGAAGGATGACGCTGCTTCACGTCTTCTTGTGGCGTCGATGATTGCTCTGGTACAGAGCAAAGAAGATAATTTGTTACGTCATACTAATGTAATAGCTTTACATTTAAAATACAATCATGCAATTACTTTTTTGATCAGGTATAAAATTTGTTACTTGTATATGTTCATTTTTTAATTTTCAGGATCTTCGAACTTTGGAAAAATTTTTCCTAGATTTAATCTCATCATTTGAAGATTCAACAAATTATAAATTTATGTCAATCATTTTCAATACTAGTGTAAATTGTTTAGGCAAAGAATTGAAAAGAAAGTTTATGACAGGGTTTCCTCTGGAACATGTAAAGAGAAACGGATTCCCTTATGTTACCAAAAGAATTTTGTCATTGATTTTCGATGGTGGTCAATTACAGGAACTTTGTTTATGCACTTTGGAAAATTTAATTCTAAATTATAAAGAAGTAAGAATCAAAAATATTGAATCTGATTGTATGAAGTTCAAGTTTGGATTTCTTTTATCAAATGTTGGTTTGTTTATAGTTTGATGAGTTGTCACTATTGTTGATCTTGCAAAACAGATTAGAAATTGATGGAGGTCTACAAAGAAAAACTGAACGACTTTACAGGATAATTAGCACAAAAAAACGGGATGGGGAGAATGACGAAACAATGAAAAGGTAATTTTTTAGATACTTTATTAATTTTAATTTACTTCGTTATATATTTATTCATTTTATTTATGGTTTCAGATTGATAACAGAAGCGCAAGCAAATTTTGCACAAACAAAAGAATAAAATTGTGAATCTGACATTTTTAGATACATATTTTGTGATCTTTTGGAATAGAGCTCATTACACTGACAATAATTAATCAACGATTTATTGTCAATCAAAGAACGATGCATTCTAAAGTCACATCATTACTTCGTGAATAGAGTGCTGCTGAGTCAATAGGAGTTTGAGGCAGTATTCAAGTTCCAGACTTTATTTCAATGCTGAAATCGGGTTCATTTCAATATTGCACAAATATAGAAACAAGCTCTATACATATGTTCTTTTTACTGAATCAGATGGTACTCAAAGTGTGATTGTTTAAAATAATAAACATTCTTAACAATAACAATATTCGCCGAATTCAAAGACTGGAACACTGTTTATCCATCAATGTCAGTGTTAAGAACACGGTGCACTCATTTTACTAACTCTACCCATTTAGGCTGTTTAATATATTTGTTATAAAATAAATAATGCGAGATAAACTAATAATAATTATTCTTTAAAAGTCACTAAGAACTTCTTGTAGAAAGTTTTATTTCTTGATTTGATTTTTGCATTAATAGCAAATGAAGGCGTTATTTAAAATGATATATTTTGGATACATGATATCAAAATCGTTATTATTCTTTCTACAAACGATTATGTACATCTACCCCGAAGATGTAATGTTTCGCATCTGACGAACCGCAGCAACAACTCGAGCATTGCACCCGGCACTTCCAGTCTGGTACTCCTCTGGTGCCAGACGCAATAACTGCGACATTTGTTGTAAATTTTCTGACAATGAGAGTCCTAACTCCTCCAGGACGTTTCCGAGATAATCTGAAAAGAGGAAACAATTGCAATTATAAAGTGATATCAGACATATCGTATACGAGTTATTCAAATGCAATCTTATATTTATTCTTTGTTTTGATGAAAATTTAATTTAAAGTAATATGTTGAATTTATAAAAATGTATCATACATCAACTTGTTTAACTGATTTGTATTGTAAATATTATATACTACATAAAAACAAAAGACTGTATAAAAATATGTTGAAATTGTTAACAATTTATATTAAAAAGACATAATTGACTCATTTGAATAGAAAATCGTTGAATTATTTTACTTGTATTAATTTTATTTTAGACAATAAACGATTCTAAAAACTCATAATTGTCTAACCGATGTCGGTAGCCAGTTGTTTGCAGGCTGAAAAATTGAGGTCATTGATTCCAAGAGTGTGGTCCTGGAACATCTGACAAGTTTTCTTAGCAATAATTTCAAGGAAGACGTCAGTAAAGTCAGTGACTCCTGGACTGTATTGAGGATCAGCTGCTTTCAATGCCCTCGCCAAATCTGGATGATCTTTGAGCGAAAACGATTCCAGATGTTGTGGCAAAGTCATGAGGTATTGCCCAACTTGGGTGATGTATTCCTGGGGCGCATAACTGTAATCTGGCATATCTGCACCTCTGAGCAGGGTATCCGACGTCCAGGCAGGAGCTTTTTGGATCAATAAGAGTTGTGTAAAAATCGGCGAGAAAATAACGTCATGAGTTGTGGAATGTAGATCTGAACACAGCTTGTGGATAGATTTGGTGATCTGGTCAAGAATTGTTGTCTCTTCTGAAATCAAAAGCATACCATCAATTCTATAATTCTAGACTTTTATGGAAAGGAGAAAAAAAAACAGGCTGTTAATGTTAATAATGCTAATTGAATGTTTGAAACCTTTTTGAAAAGAAGCCACAATGTTATCCAATTCTGCACGACCTGACGCAGTTAGTAACAATTTTTTGTATTGATTGAAAGTTGGTTCAGCTTGACTTTGAAGTTTGTTGTTGGTTTCTGATATATCCAAGACCAAGGTTTTCTCGAATTGCTCGATTTGATTCAAGAAAATACCTGCAAATAAATTTAGATTTGTAATAATTCATTAAAAATGAACGTCAAATATCATTTCAAAATGTTTATTTAGACACACCTATGTTCTTCATCAAATTCAAGCACACTTGAAAAAGATTCCAGTCTTCGTGTTTCACTTTTTTCTTATCTATCTTCAAAATTTCTGCTTTAAATTTCTCAACATAATTATTGAAGTACGTCTGAAAATGATAATTTTTAGACAGATTAGCTTCTAGTTTTTTCCACCGATATTAGATTGTATGTTATTAATTTTTTTACAGTTAAAGCTTTCAGTAATCCTGGATATCCGCAGCCTTCAGTGAAAATCATGCACCTCTTGTTTGCTTCATTCGCATAATCCATGACCTTCGCAATGCTCAAAGATAATAAATTAATCGACTCTCCCAAATCCTCATTGTTGAATTGCAACGAATTAAGTTGCTGATTCAGCTGTACCGTTTCGTATACTGCATATTTGGCAACAAAAGGCACAAACGGCACATAAATCGCCTGAGCCAATGAAATCATTTTTTTCTCAGACACTTTAGCTCCAGCTGCTGAATCGATCGCGTTATTAAGATTCAAGGCGAAATGTTTGGTGATTTGCTTGATTTCCATTAAAATTGATAGGTGTACAGTA
The DNA here is from genome assembly GCA_030523145.1 of Trissolcus brochymenae. Classification (NCBI taxonomy): domain Eukaryota; kingdom Metazoa; phylum Arthropoda; class Insecta; order Hymenoptera; family Scelionidae; genus Trissolcus; species Trissolcus brochymenae. Next base: position 58,095 of record JAQQRF010000484.1, read on the forward strand.
TTGGAATATTGCTTCAAAGCTGAGTCGACACAAGTAAGAATCGAAGGGTCCAGGCTTCTGAGTAGGTCTGCGAATATGTCCACCAGTGTTTCTATTGAGAATATTTTGAAAAGGCTGGTACACCATTTTATCTGGAGTAAAAAATGTAGCAGTTCTTACGTCAATAAAAAAAAGATTTTTTAAATTTGGGAATAATTACTTGTTCATGCCAAGCAGATAGTAATTTATCGTAATAAGAATGCAACCACTGAGTGACGTTTTCATCCTGGTTCATTTCTATGACTTTTTGCCACTCCTGACTCAGCGATACTTTGAGGCAGTTGTGATGGTACTTGAGCAATTGTGATATTCTGTCCATTTTATCAAAAATCGAAACATAAAGTTTCGATTGCTCTAAAATTGAATTTATCGGATCAGTTAAATTGAATTAAAAATCAAGAAACGGAATTGTGTCGATTGATATGCAAATTATACCCAGATTTCCAGATGAAAAAGCTTGAACCAGTTTTGGACTTGCCATAGCTTCCAATCGATTTTTCAAACCTTCGAGTTGTAATTTCTTGTCTTCATAATCAGCTACATTGACTAGCATAGATAAACATTTTTGCATGCTGTACAGTTTATTGGCTATAACTTCGATATCCCCGGACTCAAATACCTTGAATAATAGAGAAAAAAATTGCAACATTTAAGAGGTAAAACGTAATTTTAAAGTTTCTTGAATAAATAAAATTTGTAGTTTCTTTGTTGAATTTTAAAACATGTATGTACCTCTTCAACTTCATTAGCTAGAACAGTCCAATTATCAGCTTCGTGTAATCCTTGTTTTTTAGCTTGTAACTCTGTTTTCATTCGGTCCAATTTTTCCAGTTTTGATATTGACAAGGCACTATTCTTTTCTACCTGAAGAACAAATAGTTTTACATATGTAACAACATTTTTTTTTCTCGTTACATAAGCAATCAAATTGGCATCACGAAATTCACATTTGCAATTTCATGTTTAACAGCAGCCATTTTGTCCATTAATGACTGTGTCTCCTGTTGCAAAAGTTGGGAATCTCTCAGCACTCTCGGCATGCTTGAAAGAACTGATTGACTCGTTTCCTCCAAAGTGCCATTTACTTGTTGAACATAAAGTTGTAATTTCATCACCAAAGATGAAACGAACGCCTGAAATGTGTTTAGTCATTTTATATATCAAATAAAAATTTATTCAATTAAAAATCGTTGATGTATACCATGTTTTTTATAATTCCAAAACTTTATATCTGCATCAAATAAAAACTAAACAATCTGTCGTCAAATTGTAGGATTACTTGTTTTTCCATCAATTCTGAATCAATTTATTAAACAATTAACCTTTTTAGTAATTAAAAAACTATTTATTAAAGTAGTTGAAAATTTTACTATCCCCCGTTTTATTTATTGCAAAGTAAAAAAAAAGCGCGAATTTCGTGTTTCTGATTGGTTGCGATTGGTCTCATTCTATGAACCAGTTACAACGTGAACAACCTACGAAATCCCGCGTTTTCAGTTTGGTGAATACAAGAAAAGAAACACTTACGTCTTTGTTTTGTCGCGCCTCTTCCGATTGGAATGTCCGGTTGATCCATTGTTTTGCTTCAAAGTCATCGCCCGAAAAGGCGCCGATATCCTATAAATAATGAGATTTGAGGTTAGATTGTGAGGGTGAAAATTGCCGCGCTGACAACGTTGAACAATCTTAACTAGCGGATTGCATTGTTAGACTGTAGTCAACAATAATGTTATTTTGAGTGTCACACACCATCGTGACCACCAAGTGCAAGTTTCTGTAACACCCGTCGTCACCGCTGTTGTTGCAGCCACCCTTGTTTGACGGCTGAGGCGGCTCAGTTCTGAGGTTAGAATTTTTCCAATCCTCCTTTTCTACCACGTCACACTTTCTCTATCTTACGCGTGACGTCGCTTGCGACGTAAACACAATAAATTCCGAAGAATTGAAAGTTGCAATTTTGGACTTTCATTTTGAGGTTAGTTTTTTAAGCTTTTATTCTCGCAAATATTCTTTTTTGTTGGATTTTGAGTTTTATTTTAATCTTTATTTGTATTTTGAAAAATGATATTGATATTTTGAAGTTGACATTGTCATTGTTAACATTGCTTATGGGTACGGTCAATTTAGTTTAGTATACTAATGAAAGTTACTTGAATACAAAAATAATATAATGATCAGAAATTTATATATTATTAATCACAAAAATGAGAAAGAAGAAACAAAATGGGTTTTTTATCAACGTTGTACATCCTTTGGAACGAGAATGATTTATTTAATTTTATTCACGAAACTAAAAAGAATCTAATCAGCAGGTTGCTCAAGCTTATTATGATAATTATGATATTTTTCCTGATAGTGCCGTGTAAACAACCGACATTTTTCTCCCAACAAAATTGACTTTAATTAGAAGTCTGATCACGAGCATTTTGAAATGGTTATGCCTTTTTGATTCACACTTTGTTAATTTGCTCTCAAGATTATTCTTATAGATAAAGTCTAATAACACTCATTTTGTTTTCTATATTTATTTATTAAATAACCATTTGCATAAGTACATTTTTTTGTTTGTTGTACCATTTTAGGTTTTTTATAATACAAACATTATATTTAATTCATTTTTCTTAAAAATTAATAACGTTTGATTATTTTCATCAATGTGAGATTATTTTTAAGTGAAAATTAATGTAACTTAACAAATTTATTTGCAGGCCTAATTTTGAAAAAAAAAAAAAAAAAAGAAAAAAAAATTAATTAACGAAATCGGCAACTGTAAGTCAATAAATCACGTAGATCGCCGGGGCTTTTGTAACGCGCCACGTGTTGCTTGTCTCGGACCCTAACCTAACCCAACATCGTGCGCGCTGAATCGTGTCCAGAAGACTTCTCATTCAACAGCAACGTTCATTTTACGTAGAGGCGCCAGGAGTTATGAGAAACAGTTCATTTGAAAAATTTGAATCATTGTTGATTTTTGTTTGCTACAACATCACTTGATTCATTACTTGATCTTGGAATGACTTGTTATCTGCAGTCGGGAAAGATATCATTGACTTGTGTTTTTTATTTCAATGACATAATTATGTATGTTGAATTTATAACAAATGAAATATTGTTATATAATTGTAAGTTGATTGACGTTGGCTCTCATAACTGTAGTATTTTGATGCATTGTTTCATTTTGTAGAAAGATTTTGAATGCATTTTGAACTGCAAAGAACGAAAGAAAGAAAGAGCGAAGTAGAGTTTATTTAAAAAGTTGTAGTGGAAAAGAGTGTGCGCACGGTCGTTTGGCGCGCCATCAAGCGGTTAATGTTTGCGCTCGACGGTAGCGACGGTGGCGTCGGCGCATCGGCCGCGCACCAACGTGCCTGCGATCCTGAAGACTGTGAGCAGGTAACCGTCGTGTCCCCGAATCCAACCCGTTTGTTTGTCATGAGCGTGTGCCTGAATATTGGGAATCTTTTATTAACCCGATCGCACCAACTGGAGAGAACAGATTTAGCCCAGTTTTAGTTGCGATTCACAGACGCACGATCCACACCCTTCAAGCACTCTCAATTTGTCCCCGTTTCCCTTCAGAATCACAAAATGCTCAAACTTAGGCTGTTTGCATCTTATGGTGTTTGCCCTTGGTTTCGCTCTATTTTGCATCATCTCCTCGTCTAAGCCTGTCCCCCTCCATTTTGTGCAGTCATTAATGATAACTTGTTGAGTTTGCTGTTGGGTTTAGCGGAATGAGATGAACCTTTTGGTCCCCTTGTTATTGTCGAGTTTTGCTTTGAAGAACAGGCTCTTACAGATTAGAGTTATCCGGGACTGTGACAATTAGCACTTAGCACTTAGCCAGCGCGTGGGTTTGTTTATACCGCAGCCGGGGCCTATTGATCGTTAGACTTGCGCATGCAGCGGTTTCGCCAGTAGATCGAGCAGACCAGCGTCTCCTTGCCTGCTTCACATCCATGATCCACAATCTTGACTTGTATTATTTCTAATTGAATTATTTGCTATGAACTCGCTAGGCGATATGTGCTAACCCTCGGTTTGGCGCCCTTTCAAATGACATCATTACAAACTATTGGTAAGGATTACCAACCACTAGCGTTGAGCCCTTTTCGTATGTTTGGGATATTTTTGAATCGGTCCCAGCTGCTTTTTCGGATGGCAAACGGGGCCGGGAGTGGGAGTTGGCTGGGTTCGGTGTTGGGTGTGGTCTTTTGGAATTGGATTTCCGAGGAATCGAGTGCAGTGAGTTTAACGGAAATGGAAAAAAAGTGAGCTGGAGATATGAAGGATGGCAGGGATGGGGCATCCTCAGGAGTTTGGAATTAAATTTGAACAAAAATTGATCAATTTTATTGATCATAGCGAGCCGTCTGACAGAGTTCCAAGAGATGAACGATTTTCGCTTGAGAATAGTTTTGTATAAATGACGATTTCCATTGTTTCAATGAGACAATAACAGTGACAGAATAATATTTGCGCTAATGATCGTACAGAACTTTCATCAAGCTTCTCTAGATTAAAGTCTTTTTAACCATTTTTGTATACATTTATGAATGAATGCAATGGTAAACAATCAAACTTTTTTAACGGTCGAAAGCTGTGTGACCTACAAAATCTTAATACTTGTTATATTATTATTATTATTATTATTATTATTATTATTATTATTATTGTTATATCACATAGTTTGACCAAAATCTTATTTAACGGAAAAGAAAATGTTTGCAGCGTCGTTATAGGCTGTGCAGATTTTGAGCTGCAATTGTGAATCAATACTGTTTGTATTTAGCTTGAGCCTTATATTTTCTTATCAGCGACAATTGGGTTATTCGATTTTTGGTTTTTCTTATATTTGTTGCGAAAAGTATAGGAACAGGCGAAAAACGGGACGGACGAGAAAAAAAAAGGAGAAAAAAAAATGATCACTCACAAATAAGGGTCGTCTTGTTGTCAGGTTTTTCACAAAGTCGTTTTTTATGACCAACTTTGTTTGTTTACAACGACGGGTCAGACTTTTTGTTGTTTGCTGTCACTTTGTTATTCTCCCGCCAATTTCGCAAACTAATGATTGGCATCGTGGGGTGCATATGTGTGCATGCGCGATTAAAGCTGTTGCAAAAAGTTTCTTTATTATTTTCCTTTATAATTAACGAGACGGTTTTTGTCCATCGATACAGAGGTGATGGAAAAAATTTGTGGAGAGGGAAATAAGTGGTAAAAGCAACTTTTTTTTATAGATAGAAAAATCAATTTAGCGTTCTCATTATTACAATAATCATTGTTATTTGTTGTGAAAAGAATGTGAAGGAGTGGGCAGCGAGGACAGCGAATCTATGTCCAATCCAACGTGAAGAGTGCGACTATTTCGCATTAGCGTGTCAAACACTGAATTAATTATTGAGATAAAATATTTGAATTAAATTTAATTATTGATCTAAAATTTTAATTTCGTAATTGAATATAGAGTAATTTTCACATCCAATTGTAACACACGCCAATATTTCTCTCATTCATAATTAAAAGCAGGCAACTTGGACTTTGCAAAAAAACCTTTTTAATCCCGACTTAATTTCGTATCATATTGATTTGATTCGACAAACCAGTTTGATGAAGCATATTTTCATTTTTATTATAAATGAATATTGATGTCGTTATAATATGGGTGCAATAAATAAACAATAAAATAACAACATTCGTGAGCGCAAGATGGGTATGCCAATTTCAACTCACAATTTGATTATAATTCAATAAAAAATTAAATTCAATATCAAATTACATGATAAAATAATTATTACAAACAACTTTTTTTCATTTATTGTAACAATGTTAAGAACAATTTTTAAACTCAATCAATTTTTTTGTTTTTTAATTCATTTTAAAAATTATATTTAATAAAAGTGAACAATATTCAGATAAAAATGCGCCGAAATAATTTGATTGTGCAAACTTGTTTCTATATGTTGAACAAAATGTTTCAATTTTTGAAAGCATGCGTATTATTTGTGGAATGTTATGATGAATTCGGAAACTCGTGTCGGCTGTATTGTGTTTTTGTCTTGTTAATTACTCAAGGTCCTGTAAAAGAAAGACAAAACATTGCCTTTCTCTCAGTGATAAACATTCAAATCAAATGTCAGTCAGTCGGTAACAAAATAAATGAATGAAATGAATCCTCGAATACATAGTGCGTCATATTTAACTCAAAAAATTTGCAATTTTTTTCAATACTGAAATTAACATTTTTACAATTTAAATAAAAATCTGTTTCTTTGTATTGTTCAGGGTGTATCGCGCCCTTGAATTTTAGAGAAAACCGGCAGTTATGCGACATTTGTTTCTTTGTAAGGTATAACAAAAAAAAAATCAAAAACGCACATTTTTTTTAAGTGCGTTGAATGCGAAAAATATGCGTTTTTTGTTTGTTTGTTTTTTCAGTGCGTAAGTGGTAATTTAAAATATTAATGAATTTATATATTATAAAAATTCTCATAAAACATTATGCAATATGATAATTAAAGACTAAGATGATTTAAAAAAGAACCGTTAAATTTGTTAAATCGAAGCGACGAATTGACTCTTTTAGAATGAAATGATTAAGGCGATGTATAAAGATCGTTGTGTTTAAAAACGCGTTGAGCTTCTGCGTTAATAACAAACGCTAAAATATTATATATAATATATATAGATATATTTTCCCGTGTTGTGAGTTCCTAACGTTTCTTAATACAAAAAAATTGATTACGAATTATGAAACAGAAAATCCACAACAAAAATAGTAAATTACCTAAGAAA
>JAQQRF010000485.1:0-47338 GCA_030523145.1 Trissolcus brochymenae
AGGGAAGGAAAATAAGAAGAAGCTTTGTACGTCTCGTTTTCGGCAAATTTTCAGAACTTTTCTCTTGGTTAACTGTTTCTTTTTTTTTTTTTTTTTTTTCTCTTTTTTTTTTTCATAGCAATTTTTTTCACTTTTTTTCGGTGAGATGAAACACATGTTAATCTCACTTTGTATTTTGAAGAAAAATCAACTACTTTTAGATTTTTTTTTTTCCAAGTTGAATACTTTCTGCCGAACGTAATGCTGCATTGAACTCGCTTACTACTTTAATTAAAGTTAAAAAACTTACTACATCAGTGGCTGTGCTATACTGATTATGTTGCAGACTTTCCAAAGCCATCCAGCGAATGGGACGATTTTCGTTGTCGCCAAGACAGTGATAATCTTGCGGAAATAGATCCCTGGCTAGTGCAGCATCAGCTAACCGAACTCGTAAACTACTTGGGTCAATTAGACAATTCCTCGCAGCTATGTCTCTGTCGAAAAGAAAAATAAAAGTTTCGCCATTAACACTCCTTAAAGTTGTTTCAACAAACCTTCGAAACAAATGTAAATATATTTGCAACATAAATGTTAACATGAAAGCTATATTTTTTACCATGATATATTGTATTGAATAAATTAATTCATAATTATTATTAATTAAACAAATTATTCATGTTCATCGATGGATCATTATTTGGGCTTAAATTGTCAGGCTAGTCGGTTATTATAGTGTCAAAGAAACCAATCACCTATGTAAAAGTCCCCGACCGTGAAGGAACGCCCCTGCCCGCGCGATTTGCACTCCGACATTCACCAGGTCCCTTGTCACAGGATGGTGATTACCGTCGGTAAGGTAGATTTTCAGATTAAGCTCGCCTATTGAGCTCGTATATGCTAATAAAGGACGAGAGCTGTCAAGACATGCTGCTGCCAAAGACGCTATATTACCGTGGACCAGACCAGCTAATTGCGAACCCTCCACAACCAATAAAGATGCCTGATATGCTGATGCTACATCTGCAACAAAGTAATAAAATTATCTCAAAGGTGCGCCCTGAAATTCACCGCAAGATCGATTTTGGATTCAATAAGCAAAATTATGCATTTTGATATAGCGCCTGTAAAATTAAATTCCAACTCGAATAAATAGTATGAGCAATTTTACAGATGGAAAATTGAAATTTAATTTTCTTAAGTGCAAATAAAAAATCAATCGTGAGAAAAGGAATATATCAAACATACATGATAGATATATTTTAGATATATGTTTACTATTATCGGGTAGTTTTTGAAGAAGAAAAAAAAAGTTTATCTGACTTGAAGTACATTTTGGAATCATATAAACCGTGATGATATCGCGTAAAATAAGAAGATGCAAAGGCAAGTTCTTAAAAGCTTTTGCGCACCAAGTTCAAGTCATAAAAATTAATAAACTTTGTAATTAGGTGGCCCGAGATGAGAGTAGTGAACAATTTGTTAAAAGACAAGAGACTTTTCAACGACGTTATCCTTTTAGCTGATAAAATGAATCCAATTAAGTATTCAGTCACATAGTTTAATTTCAAGTTTTGTTTGTTTTCATCAATTTGATTTCGTTGTACCCGTTTTTCATCGCTTTTACCAGTTTCAATGAAATCCATACAAATAATATTTTCAAACAAACTCATTATCATGTTAAAAAAAAAAGTTTTCCCATGAAGAGATATATTCCATTTTTAAACTGAATTTTGCAATTATATTGATTGAAATAAAATTGGAAGTTTCTCGAAACTGAAGCCATACCTGTTACAGTTTTTATGATAACTTCTTGTTCTCGTCCTACCAAGTCCAAGGTGCCTTTGTAAACTCGACCAAAAGTTCCTTCCTGAACAAGACTCCTACAATATAACGCTGATCTAGGCACCGCAAGCGCTCTGGCTTTCTCACAAGGGTCAGTAGACTAAAACACACAAAATTGAGATTTAGACAAGCAATTAATGTTTAAGTACTCCTCAGAGTATATTTTACATTACGGAATTGTTCGTAACATTAAGTTTAATATTTGGTTTGCACGAAGTACAACTATGATTTCCAAAATCAGCAAACGTGTTAATTAATACCTATAGCATCTTTTGCCAAAGCTCCAAATGAGCAACAACAATAACATATTCTAAAACATGCAACCACAAAGAAGTGCAAAATCTGTAAAAGCATGTGTCTCAATTTAAGACGTTCCTAAAGTTCAAGGTCATGATGTTAGCTTGAAGGTCAAAGATTCAAGTATAGATAAAAAGAAAGTGAAATAAAACAGAACGATCCCATCATTTCATTACTGTTGACTATCCATCACAGTCGCAAATTTGGTGATAAAGCTCGTTGATACAGAGAGCACATTTTCTTGTCGGGACATCGTTATGACATAAGCATCTCCCCGCTCAAGGATGGATTCCCTTTGGGCACACATCGCAGAAAGGGTCTTGGCGCGTACAGAGCCATTCATTAATTTCAATTTTACGGAGTTTTGCCTTCAGCCTCTCGACGTCCCTAAGCTTTCCTTTTATGCCATCGGGATAGACTGACTCGGGGGGTGGAAAAAAGGAAAAAGCTGTTCGAAGCACATTAGTCTAACGCCCAGTGGGGAAATTTTGCGAACATCTTTGCATGAGTGAATTAAAATTATTTAACCACACGGAGGCAAGTAACTTGACAAACAAACCATGCGAGAACAAAATATACGCAATTGCGCTCGGCGTCGCCCTGCTGTTGGAGAATCGCGCGTCCCCTGGGTTCCAGACCGGATGGAACTAAATTTAAATTAAAATACAAAAATAGGAGGAAAAAAAAACAGGCGGACGAGCAAGTGTAAATTGGCGTGGCACATTCTGCAACCCATATTGCAATTATCGAATTGCCCGCTGACGCGATATATTTGCGTCGATCACACCGCCGAGAGCGCGACAAGTCGAAAATCCATTCAGATTTTGTGATGAAATTATCGATTCATAGTGCGAAAAACAAGAGGAGATTTTTTTTTTTTTTTTTTTTTTTTTTTTTTTTTTTTTTTTTTTTTTTTTTTTTTTTTTTTTTTTTTTTTTTTTTTTTTATTTTTCTTTCTCTCTCTTTGTTTTTTTTTTTTTTTTTGTGTTTTGTTTGCGTGCGTTTCAATTTGTCCAAAATTTTTGTCTCGTGGGATACCAAATGAGCGAATGGACGAACGAACGAGTTCAACACCTCTCTCCCCTCCCCTCTCTCTGTTCTACTCACTAAATTAGATTAACGCAACCTCCAAATCAATTCGAAAATTGATTTCAAACTAAACAATTCATTTTTAAACGCGACGCAACAAATTGTAATTCGGCTCACGGAATGAAATTGGACTTTTCGCTTGAAATGAAATGTGGTATTTGGCAATGCTTTGTCACTCAGCCCAACGAGTGTGACTTTTTTTTTTTAATTTGTGAGATGCACATCGGAAATATCTATTTTTTCAGTTATATGAGATGATTCTAAATGAAACATTCATTTACCTGACTTCAAAAATGTAACATTTTTATTTTAATGGCACACTCTTGCAAATTTCTTTACAAGTTCATTTTGTTACCCTGAATCGAGAAAAAATAGTGAATCACCCATATAACTGAAAAAAATAGATGTTTCTTATGTGCATCTCGCAAATGAAAAAAAATGTTTGATGAATTCATCCATATCTGAAAGAACTATTTCGCAAAATTTTCGCTTTTTGTTTAATTTGTATTATTCACTCGCGAACTTTATCAAAAAAGTGGACGTCTTCTTTTAACGACTTTGAATTTAAAAACGAGTCCATACTGATGTTAGCTCTATATCAAAAAGTCCATGTTGAATATTTATAGGTACAACTCTTTTCTGGTGAAGTTTCAAATGAGGTCAAGCTGAAATGTTTTAATTTGGGTCTTTTGCTTGATAAATGCAAAATATCAATGACCGTAATTATTGTAATAACTTAAATTGGATTATGAATGAAATGAACTTATGAATGGAAGAAATTGCATCTACGGACTCCAGCGATTTCAATGAAATTTTGCATCGCAATTTATTTATGTAATTTTGCTCGTAATTTTGAAAATTGATGTTTTTGGGAACGTTCACATTCACTGACAAAAAATCGATGCTTTATTAACATGGTAATACAAGTGCATTATTGTATTGCAATTGTAACTATTTTACATGAAAAAGCAATTGCTTTATATTTCGACAGCGAAGCAATGGTTGTATTAATTTTCGACCGTCATGATGCAAAGTAATCTATATGGAAATTTCATTTATCATAAATTATTGTCATGTTTTATCCACGTACGTACCCATTATACCAGAAGTTTTCATCGGTACATGAATGAGTCATGAACAGTATAAAACAATAAACTTTTACCGTAACCATGTTAGTTTATCGAAACAAAACTATTTATAACAATAACATCGTCAGTGCCCTTCTTTCATCCCATCTTTTAAAAGTTTTATCGACCAGTAAATATGACTTCTCAGGAACGGTAACGGGCAAAATATGCCCGTACAATCTTTCATCTTTTATCCAACATCTTTGTCACTTGATCTATCTGACTACATCAAGAAAAACATGGAACTCCATTAAATCGCGACCCCATCTGAACCCAGACCGTTTCATCTTATGCACACTTCAAGGAACCTCGGATATCTGTCATTTAAATTAAAACTACTCGTTATTTGTTCGCGAAAATGACTAGAGAAGAAGTAAACATCTTTGTTACATAAATGTGACATGTATTTGATATGAAAAATATATACGTAAACATTTATGTCCATCTACCTTTTTTTACATCGATATTTATGCCCCGTGTGTCACATATGTTTTTTTTATCCGAGATAGCTTCCTCCCCCGTCGATTTATTTGCCGGGACAAATTTTCGTGTAATTCGGAAGCCGGTGGAGTCGCAAAACAAACGCCCATCTCATTCGATTTCCTGAACAGTTTCCTAAACACTGCCAAGCAAAATTCGTAACGTTGAATCGAGTTTCCCTCAGTGCCGAGCACTTCAGACGGAATCGCCGAAACTGTGTTTCTCTCTCGGGAGAGACGGAGGGTCGACGCAGATGATAGTTACACGCGCGGTTACCTTCTCTCTTGCGATCCTGATGCGAGTTCACGGCCCCGACAAACGCCTAAGAGCCGGCGCGCAAGAAAGAGGGGGATCAGACCTGCCCACGCCGTGCAAGTGGGTCCTGTGATTGTTTCAGCTTTGATCTCGGATCAATTTACCAAGTATACGCGTACACTTCGCAAGCCTTCATCGTCTCCAGAGCAGCTGCTCGCGTATAAAATGGTCCAAAGGTCGAAGCAGAGTGGGATCTTTGATCGAAATTACAAAACCGTGCGACCTTTGATGTCCGCCCATCTCGTGTGCTCTTTTTATTCCGTTCCTCTTTTTTTTTCCTTTCGTCTCTTCATCTCCGCGATAAACGATATTCGACGATTTCTTCTGCTATTGCTTTCTGCTGTAACAAAACATTCCCGGTCTCGTGTTACTTGTTTACGCTGAAAGGGTGTTTTGACATTCCCAATGCTTTCAAAGGGACAACATTACCCGGCAAAAAGCTCAGAGGTATATAATGGCGGGTTCATTTGCACCATTGGGACACATTTTTACGTGTCGTTAGAATTTTTATCATCTCATTTCATGTTCCCAAAAGCGTGGCATACTTGAAAAAAAGAAAAGAAAAGAAAACGTTCGGATGAACTGCGTGCAAATTTTCATCAACAGATAGAAGGTCTTGCTTTGTGTCATGATACCAATTGAGAAATTTTCTTGGACGAGATCCTCGAAGCATAATTTAGTTACATTAACAAGTTCCTCAGCTCTTCGAAATAAACTGTTCTACCCTTGCGCCTTATCATCGCTGGAACTGTCGGATTACGTTATTACAATTTCAAGAAACAAATCAGACCAAGTCGTCTCTGTTATCATTTTCTCAACGTATATTTCGTTTATTTTCACTTTGAATCTCGAAATAATAGAGTCTCCAATTTATAGCAGCTTAATTGAACATTCTTTTCATCTAGTTAGAAAAAATTATTGTTGTTTCGAAATCTGTGTCACTGTGAAAAATCATATTATGGATGGAATAATTTATACGTTTTTTATGCAACATTTTATGATATATTTTTTTCATGGGTACTGTGAAAACAAGAAAGACAATTTTCGATTTGTTATCCCATTGAAAAAAGCATTCCAAGTTGAGCTATAATTGCAATTGCAGCAGCAACTAATCCTAAAAGCATGTTTTTGGCAAATAAAATTCATCCATTGCAGTTTACTGGTATCTCCTTAGGAACAATTTACAACTCTCGGTATCTGTCTGAGACATGGCTGAGCAATTCCCTCTTACTCTCCAGATAGCAAAGGCTTTGTGAAGTTTAGCAGTTACACCTCTAAAATTTGCGAGGCTGTTTGTCGGTTCAGGAATTTTCGCCGAAAGTACAGTACAGAGAACGGGTAAATGGCGATACATCAGATTATTAAATTACGCGACTTCATTAGCGTTTTGATGCGTGTGCTCGGCGACGAAAATTCGCAGGCGACGAAATTTGAGGTGTTATTAATTGGGCGGAGCGTGTGTTTTGTAATTTATAAATGCACGAGAGCGCATACGGGACGCGGAGTTCATTGTACCTGTAAAATTTATCGCCACGTACAAAAACATGGTATGTTAATATATGGATAAACAGATACACGGAACCAACGAGCGCCATGCATTTAGAATAATCCCTGTTTATAAATGTTCCATTTTAAGCTGTTAAAAGAATTATGCAGCAATTACGAGCGGAGACTCTGTTTCTGTCAGTGTCCAAAATTAAAGCGTAATTAGATTTTAGCCGACGTGTTGATGTATGCATCCGCGTGTCCTGTAATTGTTATTGCTTTGTGCGGATTCGTCGTATGCCATCAAAATGCGCAGCAAACTGATTTTTTTTTCGTCCGCCGGCCTTTCTCCTCATCCCCCGCCTTGTGTTTATGCAAAATTAAATATAATGGCATTTCGCATCGCTGCGATATTCGTTTGACAGAGAGCTCATAAAACGGTCCCTCCCGTTGAACTTTGTATAAAACGCAGTATGCATCCAGCCTGGCGCATAAAATGCAGCCAATTCAATCTCGCTTAAAACTCGACGATAATTTGATTCGAGATTAATGAAATTTACCTCACGCACATCCTCCAAGCTCGATCATGTGATTTCAAATACCCCACGTCTGATTAATCCTGTCTTTTTATCACTGGCGCATGATAAATTTCAGATTCAAATCATCGTTTAACAGGACACAAATCAACCGTGCAGATTCATCTTGTATTTACATGCCGCGATACACCAGCCATAGTTTGTTTCCAGCAACTGTCTTTTATGTCGCTTTGTTTTTTGTCCTCTCGATCTTTTTTACATTTATTTTCTGCGTCTTTTTTTCCTTTCGTTTTTTCGTAATAACACGCAAAAGGAAGCGAAAAGGGTTGAGGATGAAGCGAAATGAAACGAACCAGGGACGAGGCAGAGAGATTTCGCGATGGTTGAATAAAGTGTAAAGGCGAGGGTTGGTTTAAAACTGAGGCGTGGCAGAGGGCGCTTTGCCGAGGGTACACGGCACTAGTGGCAGTCGGCGAGTACCGACCGAAAGGCCGCACGAAAGTTGTCGTTCCAAAGCGGCTCGCTCGGCCGCAAATTCAATAAAGTTCTGTTGAGTGCTTGGCTTTGCGAACTGCTAACGCTCCGCGACGTATGAGACTCGTCTCGCGCGCGGTTTCCACTTCCGCAAGTCGTTTGCAAAAAGACGACACCGCGCTCAATGCGCCCGCAAGAAATGCAATTCCGTCTCGTCCGGTTGACCATTTATGCATCCGCTCTTCCCTCTGATTTATAACGAATCTTGCTTACGAATCGATCCGCTCTTCTAACCTTTCAATGTTATTTACTTAAACTGTTTGCAGGTACTCAAAATTAAATTTGACCATCCGAGAGTCGAGGTTTCTTTTTGCCAGCCAAATTACCAGTGTAGAATTCATCTGAGTAGTGAAACAAAATTTTTGTCTTGGATAAAAATAAACGTAAATTCAGAATTTGATAGTTATTGAATCGTTTTAGTATATTTTTATATTAAAGAAGAGTGTCGCACTCAAACAATCATAAAAAATGATGTGCAACAGAAAATGAAAAAGCAAAATAAAAATAAAACGCAAAAATAAAATAGAAATATCAGGCAGATTAAATGCGAATGTTTTCAATTTGTATGTATTTCGAAATAGTTTCAGTATTTTTTTACATTTTGCAATTTTAGTGGGAATAAGTTTTGTTTTTGGATTCGCCTTTTAGTAAAATTAACGTTTAGAATTTACGTTTAGAAGCGAAATTAGTTAATTACAGAAATGAGCCCCGCGCTTTTAGCAGTCTCATAGTTATGATAGCGGTGAAATAATTATACGTACCTGAATTGTATGTGTGACGTATCTTGCGTCGTAACTCGCCCTAGAGCTGCACGGCCTGGCGTACAGGGGCTCGAGGTCCGCAATTGTCGCATAGCTTCCTGAATTAGCGCTTCCCGGTCGTGTGTCTACCCTTACAAGGACAGAGCTTCCGGCCAGGCCGCCAGTACCGGCTGCCGAATAGCTGCAGCAAGGCATTGTTTTCCTGAAAAATCCGGTTTAAAAATGTAAGTCTAATTACTCTACTCTCTCTCTCTTTCCCGTAATTCATTTTCATCCCGTAAAAAAAATTCCTCCTAATTAACTTGATTGCTCAAAAAGTTGTTAAAAAAGTCCGAAAAAACGGTTCAAACATGATTTTTTTTATTTGCAGTTTTAATTGTTTAAATGTTCAAACAAAATGTTCAACCTAACAGTTGCATATGTGGAGTCTCGGACATCAAAACATAAACCGCTCGAGGTCTTTGAAAGTGTTTACCACCGTCGAACTTTTCCTCGCCACAAATGGTACCCTTAGAGTGTCCAGAGGAAGAAATGAGCAAACACGGTGCAAAAAGTGCGGTCGAGTTGTTGGTGTCGCTGAGGACGAAATTTTCATTGAAGCACCCTCTTGTGCGACACGTCAAAATTTCTGTTTCCACAGTCGGTTTTGAAAGATTCTCAACCCGAGGAGGGATGTTACAACCCTCTTATGTGTGTTATTAGGCAGTGCAGCCTCAAAAGAGCTAATATCATGGGGAGAGACAATTGGCCCGCCTCAACGAGACCCCCTTGGCAAGAAAACCAGGCTCTCTTATCCTGGGAAAAGTCCCTCTTAGCGGATCGGGGCTACATCTGTCAGGGAGGACGTCGAACAGCAGCGAACCGGGTAATAAAACGTCGGAAGTCATGCCAAGCGACCGACAGATCACCCGGCTTATTGAAAGAATATTTCATGCGGGCGGGGTCGCCTATCCGCCGCGCTTATCCGACAAATTTCCCGCGACCTCTCTCCTTCGCGGGGAAAGATAATTTGCTTTCTAAACCTACGCCAGCATCTTTCGACTTTGTGCACACGCACAGACTCGAAAGGAATAAAATATTTCACATGCTTTTTATCTTGAGATTTATGACACTTGTGTGTTGACTTTTCAAAATAGCTGTTTTATTTGACTGTGACAAATTCTCGATTCGAATATGCCCCGAGATGAATCGAACGAAAAGTCGCGACAGTCAACTTTGAGTTGATAAACGAGTTTGTTTTCAACCTAACATTCAGTCATTTTTTTTTTAAATGTGCAAAAAGCAATATTCATTCAACTGGAATTGAATGGAGAAAAATAGCTTTTTATAAGATGAACTAGATCTTTTCAATAAATTATCATAAAGTAATTTTTTTATATAAGTACATGTTGTTTTTTCTTTACAAAATACTGTTATAGATTTTTTTACATTCAGTTATAATTTTTTTCAAAAAAAACATCCAAGTGAATAATCTAATGGAAAGAAAAATTCTAATTTTATTCCCAGCAAACTATTGCATTGAACCAAAATTATTTGTTTTCTTTACATTCTTTTTTTTGAGCGTATTATTTATGGTTTGGCTGTTAGCAACTCCAATTTTTTAATTAATTTTTATAACGTTTAAAAAGTATAATTAATTAATTAATAGTAAATTTTCAAATTGTTTTTTTTTTTCTGTTTGAAAAGTAAAACCAGATATAATTATCCAATCACAATTAAGTAAAACGTTGTATCAAAATTTCAGCTTACTAAGAGTCCAACTTAATTCTTGATTCGCTTTTAATAAGGGCGAGGTTATTTTGCAGATGGAGTTTACTTATGTAACGAGAAAAAAATGTGGCATATCCGGTTTGACTTACTGTGATTCTTGAACTCGAGCTTTGCTGTTGCGGATGTAAACTGCACTCGCTACGCTACCGACTACGAGGATCAACGCGCACGCACAAGTGGCGGCAACGTAAAGTGCGCCAGCTCCATTGACAAGTGGTCCGGCTTCCAAATGCACGGTGTCGTTTCTCAGCGGGGTTGTTACACCTGCAACAAATGGCATCAATTTTTTTTCTCATTCCCTACTGAGTTTTTCTTCTTTTGTGTCGCATATTTCAGCAGAATTAAATTCTGCCAGCAAAAAAACCCTGACAATCTATAACAACATCTCAAAACTATTACACTGAAATTTACTTATCATTCTCACAATTCGTTCAATAAATTTGAATGAACTTTTAAGTTCATTTATATATTTTATTAATTATAATAGTATGAGAGGTGGCAAAAAGACAGTTAAAAATATTATATTTTGTACTAAGCCCGAAAGTTTGATTGAGCACGGGGCCAGGTGCTAGTTGACTGGCCGATTCCCATCCTCTTAGAAGTTGTAAATCGGAAGTTCAAACTCCATTATCTGTGTAGATTGTGGCAGATGAACGGCGATATGAATGACCAGTGTATTTATGAACATCTGGTTTCAGGAATAGAACAATCGATTTGGCCATCTTATCAAAAGAATGTCTCCCAACGACTTGAATCGTACATTCACTGTTTCAAATTTTCTGAGTGCAGCATACTTTTTCACATAATTTAAGTATTCGCCGTTGATAGCGAACGATCTTTGTACATGAGCTTTTTTAACTGGTAAATTTACCAGAATGAATTGATCATGGTTTTCAACACGCTTCCAGAATTCCAAAAATCAAAACAGTCTAAAATGTGGGTGGTTAAAACAGAAAGTAATTTTTTAATTAAATGAAGTAAACATTTATAGATTGAAATAAAAAATTAATTGAAAATGAAAATGAATAATAAAATAAAACATGTTTAATTACCTTTATGGCTAAATATTGATTATCTGGTGCGTCCATAAGAGACGATCGTATTTAGTTAGTTGTAAACGCGTGGGATTTTTTTTTAACGTGTCCGACATTTGCGTTTTTCACGTACGCTTTTAGATTTGCAAAATTTTCCAACTTGACATTTTCATGAAGAGCAAGTGTTTTCTTTAGCACCAACCAGATGGACCTAAAGTTGTTGGTGAAACCTTCTGAGCTCTTTTCTCAAAGTACGCCAAGATTACATCCTCAGTTGTTTTTTTTTGCATCTCTGTGCTTTTTTCCACGAAACGAAAAATTGGTACGTTTCATCATACCGTTGGGTGCTCATATTTGGCATGCTTTTACTGCACTGATTCAGAGTCATTCATGTTCACTACTGTGCGTTCAAAAACCACAAAATAAACTTTCGGAACGAATGTGTAAAAAATATTTTAAATGCTTTAAAACGAAAACAAATGAAATAAAATAATTCAACTGATTATGATCATGAACAAATTACGGCGCAATTGAGCAAATGTAAACGAAAAAAAGAGTAGTAAAGGGAGGCGGTGTAATAGAATTAAATAGTTTAATGTTAAGCGCAACGTAGCCCGGAATTAAGAGACCTTATAGCAGGTTGCACATTCTTTCAGCCGGTGCATTAGTATTTAAAACGAAAGCAAAATGGAAAATAAAACAAAGAACAAAAAAGGGCGCAAGAGAAATTTCGTGCTCAAATAATCTAATGAAAAAGTGACATCCAACTGTTATACGCTCCTTTTGATCACGCCTGGCCTACAGGCACTAAAACGGTATCCAGAGACGGAAGGAAAAAAAATTATTCCATCGCACCGCAGAACAATCGATTGGCCCGTCGCACCGAATTAGTCGTTATAAATTTCTTTGCAAATTTCACCGCCGCCACTTGTAGCAATTTAAATGCTGCTTATATTTATTCTCTTCGTCGGAGCGTTGCTACATAATAAGAAATGAGAATCCGTGCACTGGAGGATACAAACCGGGCAAGAGCTTTACTGCTGAAGGATTAAAAAGAGCGTTGTGTTGTGTCACAAAGGAACGCCCGGCACTAATGGATTCGTTTTTCAAGTGCAAGAAAAAAAAAGGTAGAAGAAGTTAAATTAAAAAATTCATCGTCGGCTGGGCGCGTTAAACGAGCAATGCATTTTGTTAGCGAGACATAAAAAAATTCCGAGTCATCCTGAAGACGTAACTGAGAAGCTAAGAAATATTGTGACCGAGGTTTAGATGTATACGGAGGTATATAATAAAGCGCATGAACTCCGGAGTTGCAGGGCAAAATAAGAAACAGGCATGCTCGAGTGTGATGAGAGAGTAAGCCAGAAGGAGTGGAGAAAGGAAATGTAAAATGAAAGAAGCCCGGGCGAGGGCAAAATGAGAAAAAAAGTTAAATAAATCGTCGAGTCTCAAGCTGCGTTCAAGATTTTTGCGCGAGTTTGCACCCTGAATCTCCGAGGCGCGTTGTTTTGTTTACTTATGCTATTTTTTCATCCGCAAATCTTGCATGGAATATCCCCTGGCTTGAACCTTTGTTTTCCTACCAAAAACTGCATCCTCATTGTACGCAAACGTTTTCAAGAGGCTTTAGCTTTAATCCACGATAGTAACTTTTTCCTAAACTTATTGAATTGCATTTAATTGTTTTTTTTAATTTTATTCTGAAAAAAGAGAATTATAACAAGATTTTATTTTTTGCCAAATTGTTGACTCAGTTAGGTTAGAGTATATCTTTTTTGAAAATTTTTAAACACCTTTTTGATGGTGATAAAAATTCGATACTGAAATGAATTTTGAGAGAATTATAAAATATTATGAATTGTTATAATTTACTTATTGTGAGAAACGAAAATTTTTGACAATAATTGTGTACCAAACTTGGAGAATCATATTTACAGCTTTTAGTTGATGATTAATGTTCGTCTGTCGTGATTCTAACTTAAACAGAAGTAGTTTGAATCAGTTTGAATAGAAGTACAACATTTGGCAGGAAATAGTGAGTGACTTGATAATAACCTATCAAAAACAGGACAAACTTTGCTTGGGCATTGAATCACGCAATTATTTTTAAAACATGTTGCTGGAATACTTTTAAATAACAAAGAGTACAATGTAGTACAATATAATAATAACAAAAAGTTCGAATCTCGTTAGAAAATTATTTTTGTTCAATTATTATAATATCAAAATGTTAAAAAGTATGTAACTTTTCAAATGGAAACTTATTTGCCAATCAAAAAGATTTTCCATTACAAATTGCAATCTTTACAAATCTAACTTTCAGAATTTTATTATTATATATAAAAATTCAATACAACAAAGTTGGATTTCTTCTTTTTTTTTTTCAAAATTTGTCCTGTATGAAATACTATAAATCAAACTTGTATATTCAACATATAAAATACGATTAAAACAAAAACCCCAAAAAAGTGTGATTCATAACGTAAATGTAATCACCATCTCTCACAATAAATTCTGATTTGACTGGCACCTTGGGATTTTCACGCTGTCTCCAACCAAAAAAAAAAAAAGATAAAACAAAATTTAAAAACTAAAATTTTAGAAAATTGTTCTCCTATTTGTTTAAACTTCCACAAACTTGATGAGTATATCTGAAAGGGTTGTCACACTTAAGAGCAACGGAAACTATCCCTTTACGACGGAACTTGCGCGCTTTAATTAGTCGAAAGACTCGTCGTCGCGAGCAGTTGGAATGTCCGAATGGAAATAGCCGTAGCAAGCGGAGCCCAGGGCGTTAACTCGTTAATCTCGGCGGACTTAATTTCGCCTCGGCGTAAATCTCGGTTAGCTCCTGTTTGATCGTGGTCGACCTTACATCTTGCTTGGCCCCGAGAGACTTAGAGGCCACGTCGAGAAGCTCGGCGTCGGCGCCTCATCCAGAATCTCCCCATCCCTCCGCCAGATCTCGACGACAACACAACTATTCGTTTGACATTCTACGTCTAAACGACTTCTCGCTAACAAATGGAAAAGCTCCCACGAATGACTTTGCGATTTCACGCGAAGAGGTCAGAGCAATAAAAAAAAGGAAAAAAAAAACACACCAAACACGTTACCCCGTTACAATTTGTAACTTTATTTTCCTCAAGTTGACTCGAATTGTTCGCACGGTTTCATTTGGTTTGAAAAGTTGTGCCAAAGTTTTTGCACGCAATTTATTGCATTGGTGCAGCTTTGGCTTTGCTGTTAGTTTTCATTCTGATTACAAGTTCGGGGCAGTGGGAATGCTGGGTATTAATTTATTCTTTAAATACATAACTTGGAACACTTAGGGCTCTTAAATTTCATTACCAACTGCCGCAAGCCGAATAATCTTAATCGGACAAGTCAAACCTCTTGATAGCGCAATTGAATTGCGCCCCAGAGACGAGATAGGGTTCAAGAACCAGGCGCGCACCAGACACAATGATAGGGCGAGAAATGGGTCAGTCTGGATTAAGACTAGGAGGATTGGGGAAACACTGATACAATCGAATAATATTAAAAGATTTCCGTTTGTCTTTTGCATAATGATTAGGTGATTTGAATAGAAATTTCAGTTTAAGGTGATTGTCGTTGTAAAAAATTTCACATTCAAATGCACAAAAAAGTTTCTTCTTAAGACATTGAAAACACTCATTTTTTAATCATTTTATCAAATTGGATTATTGTGTTCAAAATTGAAACGAATATATTGGTGTCTTAAATTTATCAATTTTTGTCTTCAAAAAATGGACAGTTCTTAACAGTTAATAAAAAAAATGAAAATGAACATTTTGAACTCGCGTTGAAACGACCATTTGTCGTTTTGTGCCCAAATGAACTTACGTCCCTTTTACTCCCATTATATCACCGGGAGAGTGCTCCGAAGGTTGATCTTCGTAGTTCGGTGTCGGGACGTAGATACACTGCCTTTTCATTAAATCCTAGTGACGAAATTCAATTTTGCCCGACGGATTGCTTTTCAATGTTCCGAGGGTGTCCTTGAAACCAGATCCGCATCTACGGAGCTGAATTTTCCCAACGACAGCGAAAGTGTGTGTAGGTATATACAAACGAAAATTCCGCGCAGGTATTATCGGCTTCTGTAACCGTTGCATATCGCTTCTAGCCGCATCAATTTCCGGCCGCCAATTTTGCCGCCACGTTCGCCTTTGTTTTCACGTTCCTTTTCATTCTCTCATTTCGTTTGTGTAATTAAAATCCAGTCACCGCGACCTGAGAGACACCCTCGCAACCAAAACCATTTTTCTCCGTCTTTTTTTTTCTACGCAGCTTATACAATCAGTCGGCAGGATAATCGTAATTTGAACTGGCAGAAAAAGTTTCAGCAATAATTGCGAACGTAAAAAACATTTTGGGGCAAATTTGAAAACTTTTTTAAAATTTTTTTTTTAATTTTAACACAAATTTTTAAATTCAAATTACATTTTATTTCTTTTTTTTTGAACTTTTGAAACTTTTCTAATTTAAAAACATTTTACAACATTTTTACTGAAAAAAAATTGTACAATTTTACCTTTAAATTTTGTACGCTTAAAAATGTTGAAAATCGTTGAGTTTAAAAAACATGAACATTTCTTAATTTTTTGATTACCACAAAACAATTCAGAATGCCAAAAGCTTCTGATAATATTTATCATCTTTGCGACACACCTCTCGTTCATATATTTCCGCGCAATATGAACAAACAAATTAACAGAGCGTTTCATATATACTTTACTGTTATTTTTCTTGATTTGGGTGAACACGTAAACGAGATATCTCGCACGTCGACGATGCCACGCGTGTTAATTAAATTCAAGCTGTGCTCGCGCGTCTACTCCTCAGCATAATTAGAGCAAGCCCCGTCGTTTGTTTCGGTTTCGTTGCGCGTATCCTCGTTTGAAATTTATCCACACAACGCGCAACAAAATCATCTCACCGGCGTTTTCACACGTGTCGCAATTAATCAGATTATCGCATCAAAGTGATACATCCGAAGTCTTAAATTTTGTTATCACATTTGACAAAAAATGTATATGGTAGCATACATAAAATGTCTGTTTGCGTAGTTTATTATTTTATCTAACGTTTGAGCCTCATGCAGCTATAAATTGTTGAAAATAATCCAAAATGGATGTGCTGAATGAAAGGTTCAGCACGAGAGTATCGTTTGGAGTGCGTCATTACATTGAGATGCAGGATAGATCATTGACTTTGCTCCAGCGGAGAAAATCACGTATACTATTTACCTTCAAAGCATATCCTGTTCCTTTTGAACACCAAATGTGTGTCGTTGTACTTGGAGTGAGGTGGCGCAGTGACATTCAATTTCAAAGCGATCGGTATTTCAGCGCTGGCAAGTCCCGAGCACGGCAGTCTGATCGTGAAAACTTGAAGAGTCTCCGGTACCTCGCCTATGGCTGTAACGTTGACTTGGGGAGGTAATAAAGCCTTAAGTCCGGAACTGTAACCTGTCACGCTCTTCATGTCGTATTCCAACTCCATCGAATAGGGCAACTGCAATCAATGTTTCAGTTTATTTAGCTTTATTTTCATTCCCAGTAAATCGAAACGAATTTAAACAAAACAACAACAAAATTGAACGTCGTAAAATTCGAAAGCTTAACATTTTAGTACGAAAATCCTCTCAATATAATTATACGTCAAACCTTCAAATATTCAATCTGGCTTTCGGTTTATTTTCACTATTAAATCTGCAAAATTTTAACTCTATAATTTAAACCTTAGTAATTTTTAAAATTGCAGCTTCACTGAATTTGCATATCAAAAATCTGGAACGATCAAAATTTAATCTTAATATTACAAGCATGTAAATCTAAAAGTTTGTTGTACGATACAAATTTTGCTGTGTATTCAATATTGAGATTTTTTTATGTTCCTAAGGGATGTCCTTCCTAATTGGAGCCCTTTGTTTAGGACAGTTCTGTCACATGCTAAAGTGACATAACTATATCCACGTGTGGACATAGTTATGCAGATTTTATCTTAGCTGGCAAATTTGGCGCGACCATTGAGTCGGACAGGTGTATATTTAACCAGCGCGTAATTAGAATTTTCTTATTTATTGAATTATTAATAAAAATATGGAAAAAATTATAATTATGTATAACAAATGATAGATTAGGTGACTGAAAACTTTTGTTAAGACGAGAGAAATGCGTTCACACCAGTGATGGAAAATTGAATAATAGCATGCGATGCAACGTCACGATCTAAAACCGACCCTGACTGATTGCTTCGCTGTAAAAAGAAATAATTCAAGATTTCACGTGCTCGATTTGGTGCCTTTGCGACGGCATTATCTGAACTTGAAGCTGAAAACGAAGTTAACTGCATACGTGCGAAGGGAAATCGACAAACGAGTCACTAAAGCCGGGAGTCCGCTTCGCAAAACCGAATATGGTATTTAGACACGCTACAAGTTTTACGAGCCAACATAAATAATAAGGTTAAAGCTTCGTGATGCAATGTCAACCGCGGGACCCATGCAACCCCATCGAATAATCATTCAGCAGATCCTGGTCGTGATACAGCCCGGCGTGTAGGAATTGCTTTGGTATCAAGTTACCGTAAGTCCTTCTTCATTAATTCATGTGTAAGCGTGCGGAATAAATCCCCGTTGGTATCACGCAGAGAAAAGCGTTCGCGACGAAGATATAGAAAAGGTGTGTGCAAAAGGCAGCACGTTTTTTTTAACGATGCGGAAGGTCATTCTTTTGTACACCGGACACGAAGATAATTCGTACTCAGAAATGATGGATGAAATTAGTCCGCCGTGGACGCTGATAGGGCTGCAAATATTATTCTTTGTTTTCTACTTTTCTTCTTAAAAAGAATTCAAATTTTCTTTTCATTTCTTTTGTTTGATCTAAATGCTTTCACTATTTAAATTTAATTTAGTTTTAATTTAAATTTGTCAGCAGCAAGATATATCTGATTCAAATTTACTCAGTCATTTGAATTTTTATTCATGACTTTTATTTGTTAAAGAGTGTTTTGAAACAAATGTCGGGTTCGTTATTTCAAGAGATATAAAATCGACGAAAATGTTGAATGTTACAATCAGGCAAAAAGCCTTATAACCGATTCATCTTTCTGTCTTGCGAGTTTGCACTAAACTTTTATCCGGAGTCACAAGAGGGCTATCGATTTATCTCACGTTCGTAGAAGGGTTGAAGCTTCATAGCTCGGCAAACGCGGGCTTAATATCCACTTTTGGATTCCTGCAATAGTGTAAAAATGTTTGTTCAAGGAGTTCTCTCTCTCCCGCACTCCCTGATGGCTCTCGAAGATCCAGTGTTTTGTTTGCGTAGCAAACCTTCGCGCTTGGCTGCCGCCTGTTATTGCTGCTGTACCTAACAAAAAAATTGTCTGCGAAGCACTTCAAACAAAGCCAACAAACGTTACGAAGTATGTGGTAATAATATATTTAACGAGATGAAAAGAGTGACAAACGTGGTTGTAATTCATTAAACGTGTCCATCCATGATAGCAGAGGTTTTAAAATAAAACAAAAAAGATGAACAAGTTAAAAATTTATATACTTGAAATATATCAATGCAGAAAATAATGTTAATTTCAATTTCGTACCGCATGAGGTATTGCAAAATAAATGTTAATAATGCACTGTTGAGGTTAATGATTTTCTGGTCAGCTGTCAAGGCATATGTGTATGAGGTTAACAGTAACATGTTATTATAGCAGAAACCAACGTCAGGTGTTATAATTAGGTGGCAATCATGTGTAACTAAATTCAATTAGCAAAATTGTTTGATCAAGGAAAAGTCGTTCTTTGAATTATCTGTTGGCATCAGATATCAGAATTGTATTGTGAAAACTGTCTGTCGTTTTAAGTGAGCAAAACCAAGCTAAATTAACGATGTCAAAAGGGTACATTTTTGTCGTTCAATTTCTTCTTGATGAATTACACCTTTTCAAATATACTTATCAATTTGTATGCTTTGACAAGCACCTTTTTTTGTCCAAGCCTTTTGTTCAATTCTATTAAATATACTAGACAATGTACGACAAAGCATCCATTGTGACAGAAAATAGCAAATTTTAAGCATGAAAAATAATAATTTTAATAATAAATTTTCAGAGTTGATATTGTTATCAGATTTGAATGAAATATCTTTATTTTCATAATCCAAATTTTGTCATTATCACATGACATGATAATCGCCACTTTATTAGATTAGCGTATAGAGAGCAACCGTACTTTTTACAAGCAAAATAAACTTTATTGGTAAATCCCAGTCCAAAGTAACTAAAAACTAACTTTTAAAATGACAAATAATGATAATAATAATAAATATTAATTTCTACGAAGTCTCATACAATCAACGAGTTGGAAAATACTTTTTCATCTCAGGTAAGAAAAGTTTTCATCACGTTTTCGTCGACTGTTGTAGATCAAACAAACACATTTTTATCCAAGTGGATTCATCTAGAACTGTCAATGGCTCCTCAAGAGAGCTTATGCGAATTGAAACGAGAGTATAACAAGTTCGTGACTTTGACTACTTAATATTGTGTCGTAAAATTGTGCAAGAGGGGAAAAGTAGAGGAGAAAAAAAAACGTTTTGACGCTTGTTAGAAGTAATCTTGGAATCAGCAAGCGCGACTGGGTTGAAACGAGATTCGCGCATGAATAACACGAGAAAGAAGCATGACAAGCAATGAGAAAGCGCCTCTCTTGAAGGGTTTCCGTTCCTTTTCTCTGCTCTTATAAGCAATAACGAAATGCCATTGGTTTTTCCGTGTGGCGACCCTGAGGTTCGCAGCAAAGTTACGAGTTTACGCTTTGATTTGATTCTACTGAGCTTGGCAGCGCCAGAGGGATTTCCACGCTGCTTGGACTCCGGGCAGAAATTAAATCGAAGTCTTTGACGGGAAACGTTAAGAGACGGAATTTCGACTTGTCGAGAATTCGTTAGTCATGTGCACCACACTTTGTGCCAACTTGACTCCGCGACGAAAATGAGCTTTCAAGAAGATTGGACTCCGACTGCCGCGCCGTTATTCGCGAATCTCACACTTAAGCTTATTTTCATAGATCACTAAAAATTTCATCGAAAATTGCGCAGAAGCACTTTTTTAATCACTACTCTAACGTCTCGTCGTCTGAAGGATTTCGTGTTATAGTTCAGTTATTCCATTTTAGCGCTTCCTCCGAGGAGGTTTCATTCAACTTTCTTTTTTTTTACGACCAGATAATTTTTTTTATCAGATGCATAAGGGATTTAACACTAACGTTCTCGCGTGAAATGATACGTGTTTTGCGTGTTATTTAAATAGCTGTACGTAAAACTAACTTTAAATCATAAAAATAAAATTAAACGATTCAGAAAAATATAACAGAAAAAAATGCTAAAAGGGATATTAATATGGTTTTGAAAATGTTTTAAATTTTGTACCGATTTTAATGCCGACATGCAAAACTCTTCTTTCTATCATCTCTTGAGTGTGCATAAACTAGTATGTCCGATATAGACTTTGCCTCGTAAAAGTAATGTCCACATTATTTCATGTTTAACATGAAGAAACTTTTAGCATAACAAAACATCGAATCTTCGTAAGTTGAGAGCTCTTTATACCCGCACGCGAATCGGCTTCTGCTGTTCTATATTTCAATCAAATATTTAGCCCTTAATGGCCTTATGTGGTACGGCAGAGTGCGCTCGAAAGGGTTTTCTTCTCTCGGTCGCCGTTTGCGAAGCAGCTTAATGCCACTTTCGGCGGCGAGACGAATTAAACCACCCTCAGTCGCTTGTCTTCATCGATTCTTTTCAGCGCAATACTTGAAAACATGTTTCCGAGCACCTGATACAATTTTCTACCATCATCCCTCAGTAACATCGCTTATTTTTTTTTTGTATCCAAACATTTTCTAAGGACTCTATTGAGTTAAAGAGTTTTCAATAATCCTGTTAAAAAGATTCCAACTTAATTTGCTGAAAGATTGATACAAATATTTTTCTTTTCGGTAAATCATCAGCATTTTTGTTATTCTAAAAAAATATTAAAACATCACGCAAATGAATAAATTTAAAAATGATACAATTTTATTAAATGTATAAATTGTAAGAAAATTAATTCGGTATCAAAATGTTTTTTTCCAACAAAATGAATCCACATTCATTGTGGAGAAAAAAAAAAGAAGAATAAAAGACAAAAAAAAGGTAACCAAAAAACTGGACGAGATCGAATCCGCGCAGTCACTCGGCGAATGTTTCCCTTTGAAAAAGCCGAGCCATCGGTTAACATTACAGACATTAAAATTGTTCCGCATTGTTATCCGTCGAAGAAACGTGAGCTCTCCCACACGTGGCATCGGATGGCCACAAACGGCGACTGGAGCCGGAGGGTCACGAAATGGCAGAGCATACCTTGCCTTTATACCAGTCGACGGAACGTAACGAGCCAACTTTCGCTTTTAACGATTTAATTATGAGCTCCACTCGGACGAAGTGGGGCCGGAGAGTGGAACGGGTGCGTTGATAAGGGCTGTTTGCACCCTTGGCGCCAACGCAATATGCTCGTGGATGCACGCAATTCTGTTGGTCCATCCGTCTCCCATGGTCGTCGGTGTGTGTGCCTTGGCGCGCATACAACTGTGCTCGTCACTGGCTCTCTCTCTTCTGCACACAAGCTATTCAAATTTCCTCACTTGCAGACACAGTCGCCGATTTGATCCGCGCGACGGCAATATGGTTTCGACAATGTTGCCAACTATCATCTCCAAGAGAGAATCTCTCATATATTGTGCCCGACTTTGAGTCGCGAAACCAACCGAAGTGTAAATGTCACGAAGACTCTCTTGTACACAGTGCGAATTGTAACAAAGCTTTTTGTTTGTTACCGCGATACCGACTCTCTTGTGGTTCTCCTTTGAAAATAACTCTCACACCATCTTACCGTGTATCGCAGTATCAGTACTGCGTAACGAGCAGGGTCTTCTTTATGCGCATCGCTTGATAATGGGCATCGTGTAATTATTGTACTGCTTGTTGTTAATTCAATGGGTTTTCGGGAAACGTATTATAGGGTCCTCCTGGTGGAGCGCAAAGTTTCGTCTAAATTGCGGACAGACCTTGGGGTCGACGGTGATCAACATTGTCCGGACGAAATAAAAGACGCCGAGAGTCCTTTATCTGGGCGGCAAACTTGGGAGGTGACAAAAGGTAGCCGTTGAGGGTCCAAAAATGCGGGTTATTTGTTGGCGCAAAATATTTACTAAAATATCCCTTGCTCTGCATCTGACAGCCCGAATTGCAATTTTGGGAGGGCAAGTTCGTACTTGAGAGAAGTGTCTTGCAGATGTTCGACGAGTTAATTGTTTTTTTTTTTATTTCTAAATGTTTAGTTGGCGCTTTGACAGCTTTATGCTCTTGGTATGAAATCGTACGTGCATGAATTTGCGTATGACTTGGATTTCAATTCCGACGTTGATACGAATGGAAGTTGTAAATGTATTAGACAAAGTTTGAGCATATGTGCGAAGGATAGAGTACGTGGATTGAATTGAATAATATATTACATCAAATTTGCGATGTTAATGTAAAATGAAATGCACGCTTTGAGCATCGATGTTGGAAGTCACGTCAAAAACTGCTTTGAGCTTCCCTTTTTTTTTAACGTTATTTTCCATCGTGATTTTGGATGAGATGTTTCGCATACATGCTTTTCAATTAAAGCATTGTAAATAATTTAAACAAACTTTTTTTTAAGATTATTTATTGTACATGTGATAATACCACTCGAAAAACGAGCACGGCTTAAGCTTTTTAATGCAAATGTTCTTAACGAAGTACTCGTTCTGTTTTTTCTCAAGAGCGTAATTTTAAATACATTACTTAATCTCCAAACTGTAATTTACATTGCTGATTTGATATTTAATACTCTTTCTGGAGAGAGAAAAAATGTAGGTAAAAACATTTTCCAACAATAAAAAATTGCAAAAATTTTGTTTGACAGAATAGATATTCGGAGGCAAATTTCAAAAAATGAACATCGCAGAGTGTATTCTCAAGGGTTTAAAACGAATTGTGATAACACAATGCAATCCTCGAATCTTAAATCACCCGGTTGCAAAACATCAAATATCAAAAACCCTTGTAAATATTTGTTTCATTTTGCAGCATGTTACATCTTTTGAAATATTGGTCCATCACAGTTTGTGTTATATATTTTGTACAAACCATTTGAAACGAGAGAGCAGTGCAAATATACCTAAGGGAAGATCGTTTCGATTGGATCAAATACTATTGGTTTCATTGCATTAAATATAACTGATCATGTTTTTCCAATAAATGTTTACCCTTGAAAACAATACACGGTCGTAAATATCTCATACTTTTGGTATTTCGATTAAGGTCCTAATCCCGGGAAACATCAATGAATTAAAGAATAGGTGGACAATGCCACTTCTGTAATAATGTACTTAAAAGATTAGGCCTCTGGAAATATTAATCAAATCTTCATTTTATGAATTTGACCCCACGAATCAGATTATCCACATCCCTTGAACATCCCGGTAGTCTTGGGAATTGCTCTTTAATCAACGATTCTATCAACTAAGTACAGGAATCCAATTCCAGTTAACTAATCGGATGAGCGGAAAGTTAAGAAGTAATACCCGACTGTGCTTTTCATTTTCGGAACCGACTGAAATTAAAACTCAGATAAATCGTGCACTTATTTGCATCCCTAACGAAAATGAAAGTTGACATCAAGGAAATGAAATGTTAGTTTGTGAACATTTTTTTTCTTGTTTCATAAAACGAAATGAAAAAAAGAGCAATGTTCGATAAAAATTTTTAATTAAGGGGATATAACACCCCGAATGTTATAAGTTTAAAAGTCAAATTGAATGTTTAATTTTTCAAATGAAACTCAACATAATTAAATTAAAATGTTCTTATGCTTATTAATACTAAAAAAGTTTTATTTTATGCACAAAAAAATATATATTATCTATAGATGATGTTACATATTGTGATTTTGCAAAAAAGTTTGGATTTTAGAACGCTGCCATTTTGAAAAGAAAACAGTCATAAAACGACTACGCTATACAAATTTCAAGTCAATCTTGAAATATGTTAAACAGGATGATACATTGATAGTTTTGAATCTTATCATCAATCAGCAATTCCAGCACCATAAACTCAACCATCAACAATTATGTCAGTCAACATTAAATTTTGCACGTAATTCCATGCACATAAAAAAACTACGTAGATGGAGGCGTATAACTAAAAAAAT
The DNA here is from genome assembly GCA_030523145.1 of Trissolcus brochymenae. NCBI lineage: Eukaryota > Metazoa > Arthropoda > Insecta > Hymenoptera > Scelionidae > Trissolcus > Trissolcus brochymenae. Next base: position 24,564 of record JAQQRF010000485.1, read on the forward strand.
TGTAATAGCTGCAAAAACAACATCGACTTTTGAAAAACAAACATGTAATTTTTCAATCTCAGACTCGAAAAAAAATATTTGGGGAAAAATTTTTGCATTCAATCAATGCTAACATTTTGTTTTCTATATTGCCCAACAATATCTTTGTGTTGCCTCCCAAAGAATTGAAATTGTTTTAAAACTTACTTTGAAATTCAATTTAAATATGTGTTATAATTAAACAAATAATTTTGGTCCAATGAAATATGTTTGAAATAGAATCAGATTATACAAAAACCTAAAAAAATGATCAAATCAGACATTAGATGTTTAAATATTTTTATACCTTGGGACAAAAATGATCTGAAATTGAAATTGAATTTTTTTTACAGTGAAGTGTTCTGCATCAACTTGCATCTGAATTGGCCTTCAGGTTGCAAAATCATATTTTATGTCAAGTAAAAGCAGTACTCGGCGTATAATAATTCATAATTGGCCTGAATTCATCGTAATTATCGCTGTCCTATGGCAACATGCACACACCTTTGCAGAAACTAACTGAATTATTTTACACTAACAGAATTAACGCCCCAACCCAATCAAAACTCTTAGAACCATGTCAAACGTCTGAAACAATTATCGTGAAAATTCGTCTAATGTTAAATACTAATTTGATAATGCACCTTCGCGAATTATCTCTGCGACTAAGTTGCCTTAAAATTTGCACGTTGATATAAATTCATCCGAATCGTCACTTAATTTAAATGCAATTACCCCTCGCATTAACTCTCCTGTCTGTTCGACAATTTTCCGCCGAAACAAACGACATTAATAACTGGATTCCAACGAATTCTCGGCTAATTCCATTTGACTATGCTGCGACGTGTTGGTGCGACGCTAGATTTCAGTAGTCAAGCCAAGTGTGCGTGCCGCCAAATGCGTAAACTGCAGGCGGGGCACTTTGTCCCGGTAATGTGGAAACATTGCTCCGGTCGTATATCAAGGCAAACGGAAAAAAAAGAAGCTCGCGTGACCTGCCGTCCGGTCGTAAATTTTGCCCCGACAATTTCGAAGGCCCACCTTGAATCCCGGGATCTTTTAATCCCACCGGAACCCTTGCCCGGACGAAGATAACTTTCGAATTCTGCGGATAATTAAAAAACAATATTTGGTCTCGAGCGTCCCTTAAACCCGGTTCCTCTTAATCCTCGTCCGATGAAATATTTACGATCCACTTTTGGGAAAAGCGAAGAGCGCCATTCGGAACAATAATGAATTGAAAACGCCCGCGCTAGCCGAACATTTTGTTCGCAATTGAAACTCAGTCCGGGGGAGAGAATCCGAAAGGTTTATCAAATACAGTTTAGCATGCCGTTTATCGCATCTCGCGCTTATAAAGTGGGAGACGACTGAAGTTGAGGAACGCGCGCAAAAGAGGGGGGGGGAGAGGGGCACCGGGAATTACGTAGGGCAATTTTCGCGTAATTCGATGGGGCGTGATCGTCATAGCAACCCTCCCTCCCGCTCTTCTGCGTCGCTGCAGTCTGTTCAAACATGCTTCAAACTCGAATTTACTCTTGGTGCGTATTACCAACATCCCCGAATTCCCCTTTTTTGTGTAATCGTCTCTCGGATGAGACGTCTCCGATCCGTGAGCTCTCCTTCATATCTCTCCATCATTTCTTGTTTACCGTGCCGGCGTTTCGTCTCAAAACGGGGACGAAATCTCTTCGCGGTCGTATACTTTTCGGTCGTCATTCATTAGATGCGTTCTTCGGTTTCAATAAAGACCCGCTCGTCTGCATAATAAATTAGAATGATCCGGTGAATTCGAGATTTGCAATAACCCAGATTTCTCCCTTGTGCTCAGTCGAGGCAATATAGTTTCGTGGCTGAGACGCGTTCTCCAAGGAGTCAAAGGAGAATCGCGCCTCAGACAAGTTTGCGATGATTATAAATAGCGTCGGGGATCCGTATTGTAGCTGGCTCGAAGACAATAAACAGAAACGACTATCTGGAACGCCCGTGAGAGAGGAGAATTTACGGTTACTAAACTGGGAACAGTAATTTGAGTAAATTAATACGACCTGACGGGCAGACGTTTACGTGTGGTTCGTGTTCGTCGAAGCAGATGACCGTTTCGGCTGGTGTCAGGACTGCTATGACCCGGTCTGAAAAGTGCATTAACGCAGCGCTATTCAATTAGAAGTGGAGTCTGAGTTGGGTTGTTCTCCTTACGTGTAATACTATCGGGCGTTTCCACGAACGAATAACTCCAATCCAATTAGAACAGCTTGGGGAAAAGAATCAATCCATTATCATACCAGACCAGTTCTATATATAATCGATGAATAATTTTTGATCGAGTATGCTAATCGAAAGGGCTTCGTTGGGCTCAACTTTTTGAGGATGCATCAAAAGGCGATTCGGGCGCTTTATAGTTCAGAGGAAAATTATACCATTATTTTTTGTTCAGATTCAGAAAATAATTTAATGATAAGTAGTATTTGTACTGAAAAAAAAATCTATGTTGAATGCATCGACATTTCAAAACATATTTTCAAAGCGAAAACAAATTGTATAAATTTTAATATTGTTAAAGAAAATAATTAAAAAACAAAAAAAAACTACATTCAATTTTGTTTTGTTATTTGTTTATTTGTTGAAAAATTCAATAACAAATTGTTCAATCACAATGGAACAGGGTACTGAGAACAAATACTACGACCCTGCGCGAAAATAATATTCGGAAAATTAATTCGAATATAGAAATGAATTCATCAGAAAATAGAATTAAATTCGTCAGAAAATGCGTGAGCGCATATCTACGAAAACAAAGGAGGAGATCATCGCACTATTTGAAAGCTTATATGTAAATAATCAACAAATATAAATTCTAATATAAATTTTAATATAAATTTTATTCAAAGAAAATAGTAAGAAATTCATATATTACATATATTTGTACATGTAGTATTTGTACATGTTGTCTCTGTAGGATATGCTTTGTCTTACATGTATGCCCCATATACGAACATATTTCTGTACAGTTCGTTATACAAATAAAATTCGCAGAAATAGAAAAACCAACTGAATCATAACTAATTCACTGGCGTCTATTAAAAAGAAAAAAAGATCGATATTCTCCGCGCGTTTCTTCGTTTCTCATCTCCAAGATTCAACGAAATATCTCTTGTGTGGTAGAAAACATCCGCAGTGCGTTGATGCAGCGAAGAAATGTTGAGCTGCATTTCAATTGAAAGACTAAAACAAATATTTACGGTAGAGGTGAGATGTATAAATAAAAAGAAGTTATTTTTAATGAAGAAAATTATTTGGAGTGTGCGTGGTTTTGCGCTGTCAGAGTATGAGATACATGAAAATCATATAATATTGAAACTTGTATAAACTTAGCATAGTATATAATGAGAAAATTTGACACTTTGAATGGAATGTTGAATATTAACTCGACTCTACTGATGGATCGAATTCAACACGTAAATAGAAATAGTCTACATGGCTCAATTCGACTCAAAATCATTTGCCGAGTTTGAACTTTCACTCTAGCGTTCTCTCCGAGCGCGGGGATGAGTTAAAAGCGTGTTTACTTTGGAAAGAATTACATCGATGTGATTCAGTGAGCCGCACTATGCGGTGTAAGAAATAAACAAAAAAAAATTCTCTTTCTAACGAATAGCACGGGCACACAATTCGCTAACATCAATATTAGTCTGGCTTGAAACAATATTGAATTATCATATTCATAAGATTGAAAAGCGTCGATGAACTTCTTTCTTATAATTTATCGCGGAAGTGCATAAAACAAAGGAAAAATAAAACAAGATGAAAAAAATAATTCCTCAAAGCCGTGTTTTGACAACGAAACCACGGGGAGGGACTCTGTGATTTCAAATTCATTTCAGTCCGCGAAAGTTTGACCGCAGAACAAAAGCCGAACGAGTCCAATGATTCTCGAATACGAATGGAAATCGTGAGCCAGACGTAAATAACTCATGACAAAGTTCATGGCGAACTTCGCTAATTATCAAGGCCGATAAATTCTGGGGACTTTATCATATAACGCGGCTCGTATTATTCGCTACGAGTGACACGGACGAGACATTGAAGGTGACATGATTCACGCAGGTAGCACCGCGTTTTCCTTCATCACTGTGCGCCGACGTAACACAAACAATTCAAATGTCTGTTCACTTTTCGAGCCAAAGTCAAGCTCTCGTGTTTACGCGTGCGCTTATATAAATTCGAGCAGACAGAGGACCTACACCTGCCTGTATGTTTTCACGGATCCGTGCCTCGAGTCTCTTGCATGTACCGGAGCGTGTAATTTGCCGCGTGTTGAGCTACGATCCAATCATAGACCTAATCAGAATGATAATTACGACCCAACCAGACTATTCTCTTTCTCACATAAAAACTCGATTGATTTGTATATTTTTTGTATCATTTCACACGGGGAAAAAATTTTTCTTGTGCAATCAATCCCTTTTTATTATATTTTTATTGTAAAAGTTCAATCGACATCAATTCGTTCTGACATTTGTTTTGCAATTTTTATTAATAAAATCTCGGATTCATCTCTGTCCATGTATTTTTTAATTTGCTCATATTTTCTTTATCATTTCTTTTATCTTAAAAATACCTGTTAGACGACGAACCTCCCCTGAGACGAGAGAAAAATAATAAACTGTGTTGAAAAAAAAAAAAAAAAAAACTCCGTTGTTTAAACTGTCGTGCGAATCGTCAAAGCAGAATTCAGCGCTTATTTACATACACGTGACATTTGCGTTAATTCCGACCGATGAAGTCAATTAAGTGCGAAATCGCGTCGCAAAATTCCCCTCTGCGATGAGAGTCGTGTCCCTTATTTTTTCGCGGACCTTCATTTTTGTCACAGCGGTCTCGCCTGGGGAATTCAACGGGGGAGATTTAACAGCGGAAGAGAGATGCCATAGTAACGCCGTGTCCCATAACGGACATGTCTGGCGTCTCGGCCATTTCACTACTTCGAGTTCTCCTGGGCGAACTATCGCGGAGCCTATCGCCGCGACAAATTTGCTCATCTAACTTTTCGCGAGAAGATGAGGCGATCGCTCAATGCCAGGCGATGCCACGGCTTCGGCCGAAATTAATAGCTGAATTTCCAAGTTTTTCAGCAAACGGAAAACTTTTTCTGACAGTATTCCAAGCGACGGAGACACGTGTCCTCGTTTTTCTTTCGCATCCTCAGCCTACCTCTTTTTTATTCCATATTTTTTATATTGAATTCAAATCAAAAATATATCAAAATCCTTTTTCATACCTGCATGATTTATATAAACATATATGTTACAAAAAGTGTTTTGATCGTATACAATCAAAACACTTTCTTGTAAAGTTAGTACAACTTGAAATAATCGGCCAAGTAGGATTCGAATTAGGGATTCGTCCAAATTTTTTTTAAAGGATATGACTTTACTGAAATTCCGTTTTTGGTTCGGGTCATGATATTATTTTAATTAAATTCCAGGACGTCGGAAACTTACTTACTATATATTCGACGGAGAATATCAAGAGTTGCAAAAACAATGAGAGGAGCACGCCCAAAGGCTGCTGAGTGCTTGATAATTCGACGACGGAAACACGCGGCAAAAAAATATCTATACGAGAGCGATGCTCAACGGCTCAGAAAATAAACGAGAGACGCATCGCGTCGGCGTGCGGGCCAATTGAAAATGTTGCTCTGTGCGATTGACGGAATATCGGGCCGAGTTTGTGAGCCACTCCCAAGCCACGGCGCACGTGGTGTATTATGCATTCGCGCTTTCGTCCTGTCAAAAGTCTGCCGTCCGCCGATCGTAGGCCTCCGTATAGTTTAACATAATCAGTCCGAATTATGCAGCATACAACATTTCACGCCACAAAACTTTGCCACGCCAAAGGATGTCGCAACTTTGACTTAATCGAATTCTTCTTGAATTTTATGTCTCGCAGACGAGATAGATGTGGAGTCAGAAAAGCCTCAAAAGTGATGCCCAAGATTGTAGAAGAATTAATGTATGAAAAAAGAAAAGTTTCTCTCCTCCGCCTGTGCAGATGATGGTCCATTTTCGTTTTTGCAGATAGAACGCCTTTTTCATTATTTTTCCTGACCTTGCATTTGCGCGAAGGTATAATCAAAAGTATATTTTCATGTTTTGTAATGCAGATATTACTTTCTCTGGCGCATACACCTCTCATTTGAATACGAGGATAAAGTTGAAATATTTCTGCAGAAATGGCATGTGTACACTAAGTTTGCGGGAGCTTGGCTTAAGCAAAGCACTTAATCCTAATCGCACAAAGTTTCATCACGACTCTTGCAGACATTACGATGCGGCGAGTTTTATTTAGAATTAACTCAAAGAAAAAAACGTTAAGAAAATAGCCGATTGGTTGCAACACGAAATAGTTCAGGGTAATTTAGTTTTTGCTCGTTTAATAATGCACTGCTTCAGACGGGTTTTTAACTGCCATTATATTTTCAACTTAACGAAAAATGAAACAAACAAAAACGTTCAACTGCAGTTCTGATATTATTTTGAAACAATTAATTTAAACAAAAAATTTGAGTTGTAATACAATTCAATAACACACAGTTCATAACTGTGGTTTATTAATTGGAATTTACCTCGTTTAATCAAATAATTCTCCGAATTAGGGTTGATTTCATATCAGTCAACAACCGATCAAATTTGATTGGGTCTAATCAGACTCGGTGATACTTGACGTCATTTACAGAACTGCTATCAAATTATATTCCCTGTACATTATATTTTCTCATTCCACTAAATATGAATTGGAGCTAAAATCAACCAGGCGAAAGAGCACTTTTATGTCTGCACATATGCAGTTGTTTATCATATTGATCTAAACTTGTAAATAAAATGTCACTTTTTTCTATTAGTAAATAACTTTGGATGTATTAAAATAAAAAATTTTTTTTTAAATGACATTTCTTAGTTGAATAATACATTCGACATTATTCCCCGTTACGTGAACGATAGATTTTCACGGATATTTCACGGAAATTACCTTGCGACCGTCAGGCCTCTCAGGTTCCGAGTGATTATGTCGTATAATCCGTAGGACCGGTGTTTGTCACAGCGTGTTCTATGGTGTCAGGTATCCCGTGATATTCCCTGTTATCCGAAACACGAGGTTGTTATCCCACAGGACTTACCATACAAGAGCCAAGGGGACAAACTATTTTGGGCTTGCGATAGGCACATGCATTAATCATCGTGCATCATCAGCGACGATTTCGCCTGAACTCGCAATTAATTTTAAATTAATATCAACTCTGACGCCGAAAGAGGAGAGACTGCGCCGCATCGTCAAACGAGCGCCAATTGTCATTGCTCGCGTTTTATGATTTCCTAGCGTCGATGTTACATCAATGAAAATTTTGCGGCCGCTCACTCATCTGTAATATGTTTTCCTATAATTACTTGGGTATGTTAATTTGATAATGTAACGTTGCAATCATAACAGAGAGTAATTGGTTTCCAGAGATAAATTAGTTCTAATTTATGCCGTCGTCCGATCATTATCACTCCTTCTTCTGTAAATAACTTTCACAAGCATGTAAATTTTTAACTATGAAGGTCAAACTTGGTATTATTTCATTTTTATAAACCCTTTGGCTCAATTTTGTTTCTCTTTATATTAATTCGTTTAGTCAGTAACTTGAAAAACAAAAAATGTAGACGAAACGCGTAAGTATAAAAACAAAAAAAAAAGGTTTCTTTGAACCGTTTGAAAACGATTTGTTGCAATTTTGTCGTACATTTAAATATAAATTGTGAATCAAAGCTGTGTCTTGAAATCGGATTGATGTCAATTGTTCTACTTCGTTTTCGATTTCTCATCAAGGGTGAATGAAATGGACTAACAGGCTTGTCCGACAAATCAGTTACTGGTGCTAATTATTTTGTTGCACGTCCAATTACAAGATCCGTCGGAGCGTGTTTGAAGGAACTGAAATCTAGTCGACAATCATTCGATGAAAGTTCGCTCATCGGCGGACAAATCGACAGCGGTGGTCTCATCCGGGGAGATTAGTAATCGAATGGAAAGGGGGCGAGCGGCCACGAATTACATCTCTCGCGATAAGACGAGGGCGCGGGTCCGTTTCGTCCCTAAACAATAGAGTGGCAGCCCAGTCTATGGAGAAGCAATAATATCTTTTTTAGCCGAAACACGCCCCATCGAGCCTTCGTCACTGTCAGGGGAATGCGACGGCATTACAAGTAATTGTCGCCGTGGGCTGGGTGCGGGTAGTCGGCCTCCACCCTCGCAAAGACGGAACACGTCCCCACAACTATCACTATAGTTTGCAATTCCAACTTCAAGTACCCTCCATCTTGTTGCCACCCCCCTCTCAACTGTCGCCTTCACGATGACGCCCGAGTTTGAATCTCTGCATTTGGGGGAGCTGTGACAACTTTCAACTAACAAGTGGATGATTCACAAATCATATCCAATATAACACGTCGCACGTTATTTATTCTTCAATTCTGATCGAAGATGACGCCCGACGAATTGACGTCTTTTGTTCCAATGAAAAAAATGTTTCGATGGATCGTACTGACAAAGTTTCGTTTCCTTTTTTCAATCTTCATCATCGTTTTAAAATGAATGAATTATTGGAACGAATTATTGGATTATTGGAAAAAAATGATACAATGTTTATTATAGTAGAATGTATATATAATAGAATTCTTAATTTGAATTGTGATTTTGAATTGATAATGACTCACAATAATGTTGATTCTTGGTGTGATAGAACCAATGTTTCTTGTTTTATCAGACTCATCTATAGATGCAAGATGGAGATATTTTTGGCAGTGAGTCAGACGGGCGTCGATATAGGAGAGTAGGTGCAGATATGGGACGCCGTGCGGGGACTTTCATTCTAGCTCGGGGTATAAATTCGCGAATAAAAAGAATTAGCCATAAATCCTCGACGGCACTAGAAAATTCGCATACTTCTTCCGCCGTTTAACACTCGTTCTTTTTATTCTGGTCCTCCGTCTTGTTCTTCGAGCAATCTTTTCCCACTTTATTAAATAGCTCCGGGGCGTAAAAACGAGCACTCGCATTTTTGCTGCTTCCTTTTCGGTCATTGCGAATGTGAATGTTGTGCTTATTTCAGTCGAACTATTTTTATATCCCAAGTTTCCATGAAAAACTAAGCTACTTTTTGTGGCTCGCGAATCCATAAAAAATGATTCACAGCAAATTTCTAACGTGTTGAAAAAAGAATGTTTGAGAAGAAAGAAAAAAAGAAGTAAGAAAAAAGGAACGAAAAAGAAGAGAAGAGAAGAAAAAAACTTTGAAAAACATTGCTCATGCAATTTTTTCATATTACTTTCATTGTCAACCAAAACGGGAGATGTAATTTCCTCGAGCGAAATTCCAAGATTAGAATTTGATTCCACCTTAATCGCAATAACAGTTGACCATGCAATTCCAATCCCGGGTTGATTTTACACTCGAGTCTATACTCTTCAATTTCATAATCACTCGACAATTGTGACTGAAATAAATGGAGTAGGAAGTGTCGGACAATATGACGCCGGATAGAGATTGTCCTAACGAAGCCCAGCGGAACGAGGAATCCAGAGATAACGGGTTCGGGGAATGCCATTGCCGCGTGATAATACGATATGGCCCCGGACAACGAAGCTCGGAAAGTGGTCGGTCAAGATGAGCTCTCACCGCATCCGAACATCAAGCAGAATTGGAGCTGGAAATCGGATCACGACGTCTGCATCGTTCGTGTTTGTTCATACGTGTGTGCATATTCATTGTGTGCCCAGACACCTTGACTATGGGCTCTTTTGAGTGCCAACACAGATTCTCCCGTACAAATTCGGAAACGCCCGAAATTATAATACCACGAGACATCCAAGAATTTGTGTAGGTAACGTATTTTTGGGCGTCTCCGAGACTTACCAGCGAGCTTCGCGAATCTCGACTAAATCTCGCTGAAAATGAGAAACCGAGCCTTATTTTTTGCCTCCTCTCTTCCTTGTCTCTCCCTCTCGGCTCCCTGGCTTTTCGTACAAAAGACGCGCACCTCAGAATATCTTCGACTTTATAGGCGACGATGCAAATTGAATTTTAGATGAATGTCGTGTCTCCTCTTAAATGAGGACGCGCGTTATAAATAACGTCATTCATCGTGCAATCGAAACCCTCCCAATTTAACAGGCCATTTCATCAGCTCGCGGATGCAAAACTTGACGACATCGGGGGAGGACAATTTTTTTGTTTATTATTATTTTTGTTCTTCCTCATTTTCTTTTGGCATGAGAATCTGGCGTTGGATTTTGTTCACGTGCTGGCCACTTTTTGAACGGCGAATCGCGAGCTACGATGAGAAGTGGATTTTGCACAAGCCTGCTAAGTGAAAAAGATGTTCGGGTAAGAAAAGTGAGCCGTCATTAATTATGAGCAAAAGCCAGAGGTCCCGCCCTAAAGAAAGTCATGATCTGTATTCGGTGCGCTTAAATGGGAATTATATATTACAAGGTGTTGCAAAACAAGATACGGGCCATAAATTCTATCAAGTGCTGTTCAAGATTAACTGGCGGATGCCAGCAAAAACTGACCCGTAAAAAGCACTTCAGTGCTGTTTAATTGAGACTCACGATGAATAATAATGTTTCTGTCTCAGTGTCCGTTTGTTCAGACAAATTGTATGGCAAGTTTAACGATTCATCCTTCAATGAAATTTATATTTGGACATGATTTTTCTTCAACCCCTAACTTAAAACAATGAAGACTAATGTGATATTGCTTGTTGTTTTCAGGGGAGTGAAACACTCAACTGTGAGACGATTCAAATTGTCAGACATCGGAAGATCACAAAAAAGAAAATACCAGACAGAAAATTGAAATAAATTGCAAATGAAGCTATTTCATTTAAAGGTAACCCCTATCACTGAGAAAATAGTAGATATAAAAAAAAACTGATTTTTTAACATACATTTTAAAAAATATAATACAGACACACATATTTGTTAAATTAAAAAAAAAGTGATCGAAGCTTGTTTTGAAAATTGTAATTGTAATTAACGATTTCAATCGTACAAATAATTCCGTCGCCTTATAAACATGCTACAAACGTAGAGATCCATGAGGTGTATTACAGTCTTAACAATAACGGAATTAGTCGGTAATGGAGGTTTATTATAACAAATTGAGCATGTAACACTCTCGCGGTGCGAATTTCGCAGGAACCAGAGACACGTGGGACCAAAGCCATGACTAATTAACTTTATTGTTTACGCAAGCAATTTCTCTAATTAGGTAACACCCAGCCATTAATAATTAAAACTTCATAACGGTGTACAAATTACGATATTAGACCAGGCGAGTGTAACGCAACCGCAAATTCAAATGATTGTGTCGCGCGAGCTTAAAAACTCAATTATGCAACAAAACGTGCGTCCACTTATTTTTATTTTTATATCCTGACGTAGAGGCTGATTACAAACAGTGATCAAATATTAATAAGTTTAAATCACGAGAATTGATAAACGTCCAGCAAATTCAATCGTGTAGCATTTTTTGTTGTTTCTTTCACCGTTGAAATTTATTCCGCGCAATAAACGAGGTCGCGTTAGTCGGGTGGCCAATTTTGTATTATATACAGACCACGGTACAGCTGACGTGTACACGTATAAGAGGATCGCGTGTGTCGATGAGGAAGACGGGGACGAGAGGGGGACCATCGATACTCTATCAATATGAAATACAAACAGTGGACGCACACGCGGCTGGGCTCGCGAACCCTCCAGTCGTCAAGGAAACCATGCGTGCACCCTCGTGTACAGACGAGACGCAAAAGTCGTAGTCCTCTCGATCACGATCAAACGCTAAACGACAGCGAAATTGACGCCTTGATTTGCCCTCGCTGGATCCGCTCCGGGTCAAGGAGCGCGACGATGAAACATTCCCTGCGTTAAGATCCTCGAGGATTTAACTTTGAACTCGCGTGTTATCGGAATTTTAATAAAAGGGAGAAAAGACGGTCGAGGAGAACGATCAAGGGATATTTCGTGTCATTTAAAACGTCAACGATACACCGCCCGGGTCAAATTTACATGATATGAGAGGAATTCTTTTTGGCGCGAGACAAATTTTATTGAAAAATAGTGGCGTATGCCGGGAGACAGGTCTAGGAGGGGTAGAGGAGGCAAGGGAATATCCGTCAGAACAAGATATTGTCGGCACGAAATGGATTTGGGGATCGCAATATTTTGTCGAATGCGAAAAAATAATCTGACATGTTCGCTGCGGCAAATGATAAGGCTCCATTCAGAGCTTTGATGCGTCTTTGCAATTAGAGATAAATTTTTCTTTTCAGCGAAAAGAAATTGTATTTTTTTCCTACATTTTTGTTTCTTTTCTTTTTGATTTGTAGTTTTTTCATTCGCTTTTACAGATTTATATTCGAGGTTTAAGAAAATATCTCATCATGAAGGGCAACAATTTATTAGCAATTTTATATATTGGGTATAATGTTCATAAAAAAGCGGAATCCTCTGTGTTTTTTTTTTCCTTTCTTGGCTGATGGAAATTGGCTTATGCAAAACTAGATATGATTTATTAGAACTTTTTTCGTTTGACTCAGCAAACAGGATTATGGACATTTATGAAGCCGGAAACAAACGCGTGCTTTTTAGGAAACAGGAGAGATAAAATTGAAAAGTATTTTTTACTTCATGCATGTTCTTGTATAACCTGTTATATAGGTATATGAAACTAACGTGAAGTACTCGGGGAAAGAAAGGAATCCCTCGTTTTATTCGATGTATCCTATCCGCTGCTTCTTAACATTTAACCGGATGAAAATATTCGTAAATGTGAGAGATCCCCGCACATGCTCGCGTGGAAAACATAAATATAATTTTATGAAGAACTATTTCGTGTTTTTCTTTCTGTTTTCCTCGAGGAATTGTGGCTAACGAACAATGTAGTGAAAAAAGATAACGAACAAAAACAAAAAAGCATATAATGAAACAAAACCCATGCTGAAATTGCCAGTGTTAAGCCGAAATGAACAACTGATCTTACTTTAGACCAATGTTGGTGGCTGACCTTAGGTGAATGTCATAAAACGGGATGAAAATTGGCATCCAACGTTTATCCAAAATTGCAATATGATGTTGGTTTAACATTGTTTGATTGAATTTTATGGATTGAAAATTAATCAAACTTAGAGATTATTAAAAATTGCTTTTAAAAATGATTAATAAATCAGAATAATAATTTACCATTGCTTTACCATTGCCTGGTCCAATATGCAATATTTTTTATATATTTTAATTTCAATAACAAATAAAAATTAAATTATTTACTGCTCCAAACACTGCTACATAACCCTAACAGATTTGAGCGAAAAAATTATTAGATCTACTCTGATTGTGAACGACAATGAAATCCCACACAAGTAGCGCATAATTAGTATTAATTCCAGCGTAATAAGTTATTGCGATCCACGCCCTTGTGTTTAGCCACATGAACGTCAAGCTGCACAAGGGGGACAAGAGGGGTGCTATCAACGCATTCCACGCCTCGCGGTTCAGCCAGACTGCTGTGCTGTCGGCTTGTTTACTTTATTCCGCATTGTTGCTTCGAGCCTTGTTAATGGACAGTGGAAGCATTTTTCTCTTTACTCGTGTTTACACAACTTCATTTCGACGTGCAGATCGTGATTTTAGTAAAGCAAAATGTGCGCCACGCGAAACGCCAAAAAGTTTCACGCACGAATTTGTACAATCACAAAACAAAAATTTCGCCCTTCTGATTCGACAAATGTTTTGATATGTTGTTTTGAAATGTTCATAATTATTCATTCTTTGAGTTTAGATAGTTATACAATGTATAAATTTATAACTTGCAAATTTCTGATTTATACGTTGATAAAATCGAAAATTTGTGAATTTATGACTTTCAAAATCTTACCGGATGTTTTACAAGACTTTGCCAAGAGAATTTTAAGTCCGTCACATTAGCTGGAACCTTGACTTCGAACTTCATCGCGTAGGTATTCACCACACCTTCTCTTACGTAGTACAATTCAGCTTCAACTCCTGGAACAAAACAATTTAAAAATCCGTTAGTCGACAGCCGATAAAATTATATTTGCAAATTTGCCGAACAAACATTTTCATCTATGAGATTCCAATTGTTTTGATTAATCTCCATTAAATTAAAACCATTCAATCAAAAACAGTAGTAATAAATTGTTTGATGACAATTGAACAATTATGAAACAATTATTGATCATTGTCACAGGACATTTATTTTATTTTCAAATAAAATAAACATTTCGAATGAAGATAAATTTTCATTGTCATTATTGAAGTAAAGAATCAGTATGTCAAATATATTCAACGACCACAAATTTTTTTCATCGCAGTTTCTGAAATTGGCTCAGGGAAACATCAATCGTTAAGCTTGTCAGAGAAAGTTCGCTGCAAATCGTAATCCATTAATGATTCATTGACAATTCAAATGCACTCGACGGAATTTCTTATGCGGATCGTTGTGCACATTTCCATCGCCCCAGTGTGTGCCTCCCTTAAAGTGTGTGTATATTCGTCGACGTATTTAACTGTACCTATCTTTCTTTGGCACTTCATGAACAGAATTGCGGCACCCTTGCGCTCTGACGAAAATCTCCCAGATAGACGTATCTCCCCGAGGATCTGAATTTCCTGCGGGATTTGAATCATCCGTGAGCCTTCACGTATGACTACGCAATTCACTATCTTACTTGCGTCTGCATGACTGCAAGTTATAACGCACACTCAATCGTTTGGTGTGTGTTATAGTTTGTGAAAAATTTTTCCCCGCTGTCTCCAAAGTATTGTAAAAGTAAGAAGACGGTACGGGGAAAAAAATTTGCATTGCCCGAAGTAGAAAGCGCCAATTTTTTTATACGAAGACTTTCAAATTCGCTGACTGCAGCCAAAAAAGTGGTATGGAGACACGTGTGGTTCACTGGCATCAATTCATATTCTGAAGTGATTTTATATTTCATACTACACGGTTTCATTTCATCATTCATCTTATCTTTCAAATATTTCATTTTCCATATACTTCAACCGAATGGTGATTAGCTGGTTTAAACAAATACAAACTCAATTGGTGTAGTGAAAGTGAAATTGAATCCAAAATGTTACTCTGGATTTAGAATGAGTGACATTTTCACTTATTCAAATTTTGAAAAATGAATGTATACTTTTTGAATAGAAAAATGAATGACATTTTCGTTCAATCGGAATCCGATTACAAATTTTGGCCGCCTCTTGGTCATTATTTTTGATTACTCAGCATCCACTGATCCTGTTCCAAGTGTCTGCTGCAAGAAGTCTTTTTTGCAAGTATAAGCACCGGATCATGTAGGGAAAGCGAATCAGTTAACTTAAAGCTAATATGGATCATAGAAGCAAAGTTGAGCCTCATTGTTATGCGTCAGCAAGTCGCGCATATCAAAGATAGTTACTAAGAAGATGAGATTCACAGGCGAACATTGCGTTTCGTGTTTTCAATGCATCTTCGAGTCTATAAAGCAGAGAGAGGTGCAACGAAGGTGGAATACATTTAAGACAGTGCCACACCCCGGACTTGAGACCAGTAACGCATTAGGCCTCGTTCATATGCTAGACACGATTTTCTACTCAGTTCTAGTCCCACTTACCTCTTAGCCGGGGCTGCATTGCAGCAACGAAACAGTGCATGCATCCACGCATGCGACACTCTGTCACAAAAATAAAGCAAAGAAAAACCAGTGCAGAGTCTTTGTCCCAGAAGAATATTTTTGTGGGTAAACAAGCAATGGGCGTGAAATATTCGTGATTCCTTTTTCTGATGTGAGTCGACCCTTTGTCGCAGTGCCCGATGTCAAAATTGAGCACATACGGAAAGCGCTGTGATATTCTAGCAATTTCTCTCGAATCACGTATAGCTAATATTTTATTTAAACTTTTCAATCCGATTGACGAAATACTTTTTTCTTCGTATGCAGAAACTGTTGGCGCCGAGAGTATCACACGCTTGGGAAAAGGTAATTGTTTGTTATTCCCGAAAGCAATTTTGAAGGATACAAAATAACCAAATCAGAGTTTGACAAGAGTTATTAGAAATGTCGCGAATCACTGTGAATAATTTATAATTAACTCTACAAGCGAATGTTTCAACCGTCAATTGTGGTCTTTTTATTAAAACCAGTCATACCAAATGTCAAAAACTTAACACAATTCAGAGTATACTGAAAACTCTAAACTGAAAAGCACAGGCAAGTATGAAAAATTTTCCATTGCAACAAGTTGAGGTTAGTTGATTGTACTTCAGCAACTCCAAAAATTCAAATCACCCGAGTTTTATTTCATTCATTTAATTAACTTCATTTAATTAAATTTTGTCAATTAATTTTCAGATGAGTCTATCTTTCAACCATTTAATGGAAGGAGTTTTGTATCTAAAGTCTTTTTCAAGAAAAACAAAAAATTGAAGACATCTTTATGGATAAAGATAAAACATCTTCACTCGGTCTTGCGTTCTTTTGTTTTCTGTCCTTTTGCACATGTTTCAATCAGTTATAACCCAGGGATCATAAGCCATTATACAATTGTATAATTCATGTGGAGAAAAGTAACTTTAAAGAGGAGAAAAAAAAACATCTGCTGAATGAAATGAATAAGCAAAGTCAAGCAAGGCTCAAGGGAGCACAAGGAAGAACTTGGCATTAGTGAAAAAAAAGTGCGCCTGTCTGCGGGCTCACATACAAGGTTGGATAGTTTGAGTTACATAATATCGGATCTGTCCAATGGACAGGATGTCTTTCAGCTGGATATGCTGTATCCTTAATGTGTTTACTTTAACTTCTAACCCCCATCATTCCCTGGTGGCTCCGTTACAGTATCCTCAACGGAACATCTTACCCCGGACTAGAGCATTCTGCAGGATCGATTCAATATGTGCTCTTGAGCGCGCTATCACGTTTATTTGTGCTTCGATTAAACAAAGATACATAGCGTACGTTATAACACGTTTCATCTGCGACTATACGCCCTCAAATGCAATCTTCTGATCCCTTTATTACAGTCTCATCGTGTCTTATAATTAAGACAAGAGATTTGCCAGGAAAATCGAATTCCTTAGATAACACTCATGATTCGATTCATATGATAATCTTGTGAAATTTTATCATAAGGCACAAGAAAAATAAAAAAATTCTTTTAATAAAATAATAAAAATGATAAATACTAATAGCACATTTTGTATGAAAAATTTCGTTATAATTCTATATCATTTTTCATCTACTTTGAATAATTCATACGTTGTTTTGAGCCAAAACGTGTGAATTATAAATTATAATGTTTTAACCCTTGGCTAAGGGACCCTCCGACAACTACTCTCTGTTACATTGATCCTAATCAGTCCCTCCACTTTCACTCTTCGGCACGCTTACCTCAGACCGGGTACATTTATTATTTAACAAAAACAAAGTAAAATATCAAAATGACGTATCCTCGAGAAGTTCTTGGAAATATCTTTTCTCCCAGTTTTCATTAATTATTTATTAACGAATTGTTTATTTAGAATTATATAAAGTAAGAGCGTTTCTTTTTTAGATGAATTGATGGGGAGATCATTTTGCAAAAATAGCGTACATTTCGGTTGATAACAATGAGAGAACAAAATGGTCCGGCCGTATGTTTGGTCAGATTTACGATTGAACGCCTCTTTGGATTTGTTTAGTCCCCTAACGAGTCCTAAGTACATTAACTTAATGAATATCATCTTTATCAGCACTTTATTTTTGCTGTAATGACATTTTTTATCTCTGACGTGTTACTCGTTTAGCAGCAAAATTTGTAGTGTATTCCTCCCAATTAAAAAAAATATACGAAGCAATTTCAGCTCAAGTAACTCGTTTTATCTCAAATGTCATCGTCCTTGTGCGTTTTATTGTCTGCATGTTATATAAATCAATATGATTTTATTCTTTTTCTGGAATTGGCAGTTTTTCATGCGAAATTAGAACATTAGAAACACTCCTAAACCATTTTTGCTAGTGAAATATAGGAACCATAAAATCCATATGTTCTTACGGTAAAATATATTCAGGACTGATAAGTTCAATTTATTCATATCATTAAGTTTTTTTTATTTACAAGATTATTCGAATGGTCAAAATCTGTTTGACCATTAAGCTTAAATTCAAAATTCACTCAAGCTTTTTTTTTAAAAGATATTTATTAATAAATAACCTTAAATCTATATTTGAAACAAAATTAGAATCAATAAGAAATCAGTGTAAAAAAAACTTGGCTGAAATCCCGAGGTTTCTTTATTTCCTAGACATCGATTCGATCGTCAAAGCTCAACTTTTTGATAAGCCCCAATAATATGGATACGTGGGCACGAAAAACGAAACCTTTGCCATCGACTGTACATCTCCAGATCACGATTCGGCACTTGTCACGAAATTGCTGCGACTGCAAAGGATTTCGCAATATCCGTTTTTCGTTTTTCAAATCCCACAGCACTCGAAAACGAACGTATCCTAAAACATTCAAAAACTACCTCTCTGGCTTGTGGCGAATCGGCAATTCGCGTGTTATCGTGACAAGAACGATGAAAAAAAAAAAAGAGCAAAAGTATAGATTTGTCTTTGTCGCGATTTCAGATCGAGGGTTGTCGACGGAGGAAGTTCGGCAGACGAGAAAAGCGTGTAATGATCGCTTGTTTCCGACGCTGTGCCTCGTCGACTGCGGGGAATGTTTGTCTTTAATTAAAAGCATCGAGAGCCCCATCTCGGAACAAATTTTGTTCTCACAGTGTTTTCAGCGATGTTCTTAATATTCAATTAACTCTTCGCCCTTTTAATTAGCACCGTGCTTCGAACCGTTTCGGCTTGGTCGACACGACGCGTTGGGTAACGAGTTTGTTGCAGCCGTCAATGAATGCTCGAACAACAATTGGTCCTAACATCCAAGTTCGCGTTAAATGGCATAAACTTTGAATCGCCTTGCTCGCGAGTGTCGCTCGTATTTATCAACGTCGGAGATACGTGCTTTATCAGACTATACTGAAACGGCGCGCGTTTTCTATTCATGTTGTAAAAAAACTTTTAAGCCAAGCTTTTTTATGTTGTTCAACTTTTGCATATGAATGATTGGATGAAATGAAACTTTTCTTTTGAATAAAACAAAAGTACGAATTTGTTCACTTTTCTTTTATTTTTGTATTAATATGGATTAAAAAATAAAAATAATAAAAAACAAAGACCAACAATTTGTGTTTGGTGATAAATTTTTAAAAGCTTTTCATATACAGTTGTATTTATTTAAAACAGTGCAGTTTGTTTTCTCGAAACAGATTTCAACAAACTTTCGTTTGTGCATTGCAAACAAACTATTGCGACATAGAAAGAATAACTACAAAGTTTATTATTCAACAAGATCAACACACCAACAATGACGTTTTTACGTCACGCGTTTCCTTCAATTTCAAACGTTGAATGAAAAATAATTTATTGAAACTCAGCTGCGTTTGAATGGAAATTTGCGCGTCGTTTTTGGTCTCGAGATTGAATTGAGATTTACACTCTTCCACAACGTAGAGGAACGTCTAAAATATTGAAACGCTAATTCCTCGAGTTCATAGCATTGTTTAACTAGTTGGCCCGAAACGCACCGTAACGAATTCGCACGTACTCCTGGTAATGAAACAACTGCAACGGAAAATTGTGCAAAATATATGCCGCACGTACACATGCCGCATCCCCCAGACCGAAACAAAGTTCAGTTATTAATGCCACCTCGGAATCCTTCACAGACACACCAAGAGCAATTCCAATGTCTTCGAAGCACAAAAGCACACTCGCCGGTTCACGTTGGCGCAAAGCTTATAGGAAGGTGGAACGAACTTTCAAATGCGATTTGCATTAAGTAGATATTATGCGAACGTTTTCGCGACAACGACTTATCACAACATCTGCACTAATCATTCCGGATAACTAATTTAATCCAGGCTTAATCAGCCGATAGTTAAATCGCCCCAATTCGAATGCAAACAACACGGTTCGAATTTTTTCTTTCGATTTGCTCAGTAGATATTTTCTGTGGTCGTGCAAATCATTTTACTCTGTGTATATTGTATTCGCTCAGTGTGAATTGAATATTTAAATTTATTATAATTGATCATGATTGATTAAACTTTAACATTTGTTTATAATAAAACTATAATTGCAGTTATACTTTCATTGGTTCATACAATTCATATTATACATTTTTTTGCCAAAGTTCCCAACTGAGTTCGTTCATGCCCTAGTGAATTACTCTGTACCAATTCTTTTTTTTTTTTTTTTATTTTGATCCACAAATGTTGTTACCGCGTGAAAGGTGACTGAAAAGTGTGTGTAACAAAGTGAAAAGAGAGTTGAAAAACTGGGTATAACTCGGTGCGGATGCCGACGACCAATCGCAAGGATTTTATAGGATTATTGTGGCTCGGAGTAGACAGTTTCACAATTCGTAGAGCGCGGTTGATTTTATTCGTCGCAACGAGGTGTGTCACTCGGCTGTACCCGCGCTCGTCAATCGACCGCCCCTAACTTACGTCTGTCGCCGACCCTTCCTGTCGCTCTTTTTGTCTAACCATCCGTACACTGTTTTCCGTGCGCAGTCTGACTTTCTCTTCACTCTAAAACCCAACTGACGGAGAGTATTTCCCAACGCCGCACATATTTCACGAAATCAGCACCAATTTTCCTGTGTAATGATCAGGCATAACGTTTCTCTTTTGAATCAAAATAAAATCCCAGAACATTTCTCCTCAGAGCATTATTCCTCTCGGCGGAAATCGTGTACGTCTACTAGAACACCTCCATATTTATTTTTTTGCTTTTATTTAGAAAAAAGTGAGAAATTGGAAGAATTTTACATGGTACGTCTGGAAACTTTTATATCAACAGCAAAAATCCGCAATTTATTAAAAATTATGAAGTTGCATGAAACTTATAAAATTATTGCAATAAAATTGAAACATTTCAGAAATGCTAAGATAAAACGATTTTTTTTTTTATTAATTAAGAGAGTTTGAGGGAAGTAACAATATTTCACGTTGATAACTATTTGTCTGGGACATAATTCTTGGACGCCTTGTAGTGAGGTATTTTATTTTTATAAAACGATGCTACTTTTATGATAAAAGTAATAGAATTTATGAGCGCGTCTATGTGCTCTTAGAGGGATGGTACAATGCTGTAAGAGGGTAGCATTAACTCCCCTCTGAATTAATTTTAGTTGAAGACCGAACAAATGGTCAATAAATACAGTAGACTAGGCTCGCAAAGCACGTCGCCTTCCGATCATATGTATTGGTGAAAAAAGTGGCGCGTACAGTATGCCCCGTGAATAAAGTGATGTCATCGATTCGTTGGGCAACTTTCTGATATCTTGTACATTATGGGCATCGTTTTCCTATCAATTCCTATTAGAATCTTTCCATCACATGCCTGAAAAATGTGATATTTCGCGACTTTGTTTAACTGCAATTTTTTATACCTTCTTTTTGATTTCATAAGTATTAAAATTTCAAACAATTTTAATTCAGATTTAACAGATTTTAAAATTTTAACTCTGACTTTGTGTTGAGTTCTCACAATTGAAATATAAAATTGATATTTATATATTTTTTTTTCGTGCCCGTTTTTGATTGATGAAAGTATCGTTGAATTCATGAAAAAATTTTCATTGAATTCAAAATTGTTTGACTTTTATACAGATTTCAAATCACAAGAACACAAGCAGCAACGTCAGCGTTTACGTTGAATATCAATTTTCACGTCAAACGAACCATCCTGGGCTCGACGCTCTCGTTACACACAGAATAACTGAACATCGTTATGAACATCAAAAGATGCAACTTAGGCAAGTAATTTAAAGTGCCGGTAAACTATTATTTTCAACAATCGATCATTTTCCAAACAGCGTCGTACATTCAATCTCAACTTTGTACCATGTGAGATACAACACTCGAGTGCTTTCATCCAGAGGTGTAGCGACTTTTCATTAGCAATGCTTGAAGTCGTTCCTATATGTCACAAAGTAATATCATTTAATTTTAACATTTTCTTACCTTCACTAATTTATTTAGATAATTACAAGAAGTATCTTTGAAAATGAAAATGATTATAATTGCCAATACAATGTCAATCTATATTTTAGTCCAAGTTAGACAGACTCAAATTTTCAACAGTTAATCAATTTCATAACTATAATTTTATTGACAAGAAAACTCTGTCAGACGTTTTTTTCAAATGTTCTCGTGAAAAGTGCATTGAAACGAAACGCAATTGACTCATTCGAAACTCCACATCTGGCAAAAAACGAAAAGTCGTTACAATTTTCGTTTGAATTCATCTCGATGGTTATGTTTCAAAAATCAATATACATATAGCGCTAAAAGCTTGTCTGCCAAAAAGTCGAGCAACGCAAATTGTGAAAATTTAATTTAGACTTGTGTAGAGGCATGATGTTGACGTGCGTGTGTGTTTCTGAGAGAGTTCATTTCGTTATCAGGAAATGAAACTCAAATAAATAACTTCACATTCAAAGTGATGAAACACCCCAAGTAGAAAATTTTTTGATCTGCCAAATAATACAAATGGGCCTATTATGGCTCTGAATAGGCTGACAACGGTAGAATGAAATCGTAGCCCTGACCTG